>JBAWJQ010003050.1:0-139104 GCA_037783105.1 Bactrocera zonata | reverse complement strand
GCTCTACTAACACCTAAACCATTAACGTTATATTAGATTACAGACAGCCGAAGGCACTTGTTGCTAGCGCTGGTAAATATTTATTTGTTAAATAATTTATTATTGTACAAATTCCTTAAAAATAAAAAAACAAAATAAAATAAATTTAACATATTTAAGGTAATTAACTTTCTTCATCTTACTGAAGTTGACACGACGCTATAACGGCAGTGCATTTGTAAGAATTTCATAATCTTGTATTTATTTTTAAAGTCGTTTTCTTGTATACACACATTTAGCAATCGATATTAAGTTTTCAAATCATTATCTTAACATATATAAGTTAATTAACCTTCCTCATCTTACTGAAGTTGACATAAAGCCATAACGGCGGTGCATTTGGAAGTATTCCATAATCTTATATTAATTTATAGAGTCAATTTATTGTATATACACATTTAGCAATCGATATTGAGTTGCTTCAAATAATTAATTTAACATATTTAAGGTAATAAACTTCCTTCATCTTACTGAAGTTGACATAAAGCCATAACTGCAGTGCACTTGCAAGAATATCACAATCTTATATTTATTTATAAAGTCGTTTTCTTGTATATACACATTTAGCAGTTCATTTGGAAGAATTCCACAATCTTTTATTTAAGTTTAAAGTCGATTTCCTTGTGTATACACTTTAAGCAATCGATATTGAGTTACTTCAAATTATTAACTTTAAATATTTAAATTAATTAACCTTCCTCATCTTATTGACGTTGGCATAAAGCCTTAACGGCAGTGCATTAGGAAGAATTCTATAATCATATGTTTAGGTATAAAGTCGATTTTCTTGTATATACCCATTAAGCAATCGACGCTGCGTTGCTTCAAATCATTAATTTAACATATATAAGTTAATTAACTTTCTACATCTCACTGAAGTTGACATAAAGCCATAACGGCGGTGCACTTGCAAGAATTCCACAATCTTATATTCATTTATAAAATCGTTTTCTTGTATATACAAATTTAGCAATCGATACTGAGTTTTCAAATCGTTATTTTAACATATTAAAGTTAATTAACTTTCTTCATATTTTTGCAGTTGACGCAAAGCCAAAACGGCAGTTCATTTAGAAGAAATCCACAGTCTTTTGTTTAAGTTTAAAGTCGATTTTCTTGTATATAACTTTTAGCAATCGATACTGAGTAGCTTCAAATTATTAACTTTAAATATTTAAATTAATTAACCTTCCTCATCTTACTGAAGTTGACATAAAGCCATAACGGCAGTGCATTTGGAAGAATTCCATAACCTTATATTTATTTATAAAGTGGATTTCTTTTATATACACATTTAGCAATCGATATTGAGATGCTCCAAATTATTAACTTTAAATATCTAAATCAACTAACTTTCCTCCTCTTACCGAAGTTATGATGAAGCCATAACCGCAAAACATTTGGAAGAATACCACAATCTTATATTTATTTATAAAGTCGTTTTCTTGAATATACCCATTAAGCAATCAATATTGAGTTTTCAAATCATTATCTTAACATATATAAGTTAATGAATCTTCTTCATCTTACTGAAGTTGACACAAAGCCATAACAACAATGCATTTGAAATATTTCCATAATGTTATATTTAGGTATAAATCGATTTTCTTGCATATACACATTTAGCAATCGATATTGAGCTTTCAAATCATTATTTTAACATATATAAGTTAATTAACTTTCTTCATCTTACTGAAGTTGATGTGAAGCCATAACGGCAGTGCTCTTGCAAGAATTCCAATATCTTGTAATTATTTATGAAGTCGATTTCTTGTTTATGCTAATTCAGCAATCGATATTGAGTAGCTTCAAATTATTAACTTTAAATATATAAATTTATTAACCTTCCTCATCTTACTGAAGTTGACATAAAGCTATAACGGCGGTGCATTTGGAAGAATTCCATCCTCTTATATTAATAAATAAAGTATATTTCTTTTCTATACACGTTTAACAATCGATTTGTAGTTGCTTCAAATTAATAAATTAACATATTTAAAGTAATAAACTTTCTTCATCTTACTGATGTTGACATGAAGCCAGAACGGCAGTGCATTTGGAGGAATTCAATAATCTTGTATATAGGTATGAAGGCGGCTTTCTTGTATATGCACACTTAGCAATCGATTACAAGTTTCCAAATCATTATTTTAACATATATAAGTTAATTAACCTTCTTCATCTTACTTAAGTTGACATAACGGCGGTGCATTTCAAAGAATTTCATAATCTTATATATAGGTATAAAGCCGGTTTTCTTGTATATACACATTTAGCAATCGATTATGAGTTTTCAAATCATTAATTTAATATATTTAAGGTAATAAGCTTTCTTCACCTTACTGAAGTTGACATAAAGCCATAACGGCAGTTCATTTGGAAGAATTCCACATACTTATATTTAAGTTTAAAGTCGACTTTCTTGCATATACACATAAAGCAGTCGATATTAAGTTTTCAAATCGTTATTTTAACATAAGTATATAAGTAAATTAACCTTCCGCATCTTACTGAAGTTGACATAAAGCCATAACGGCGGTGCATTTGATAGATTTGCATAATCTAATATTTAAGTATAGAGTCGATTTTCTTGTTTATACACATTTAGCAATCGATATTGAGTTTTCAAATAATTATCTTAACATATATAAGTTAGTTAATCTTCTTCATCTTACTGAAGTTAACACAAAGCCATAACAGCAATGCATTTGGAAGAATTCCATAATCTTATATTTAGGTACAAAGTCAATTTTCTTGTATATAAATATTTAACAATCGATATTGTGTTGTTACAAATCATTGTTTTAACATATATAAGTTAATTAACCTTCTTCATCTTACTGAAGTTGACATGAAGCCATAACGGCAGTGCCTTTGCAAGAACTCCACAATTTCATATTTATTTATAATGTCGGTTTTCTTGTATATACACATTAAGCAATCGATATTGAGTTTTCAAATCGTTATTTTAATATAAGTATATAAATTAAGGATGGAGTCATGTGTAGAACTTCACGCAAGTGAGGAAAGTTCTCTGATCGCCATTCACTTGGGAGTGGCCAGAAATGATTCTTTTACATATGACTCAAGCAGCTCACGACTTCCGGTCTTTGACCAAGTATACTCTGGGCAGCCTAAGAACATCCGTTCGAAGGCGAGCTAATGTGAGAAGGCGACATATCCCTACTTAGGGTTGTGCGCTGGGTTTGGGACCCGCCACGTAAAAAAACACCCCCAATGAAAACCAACAATCAGCCTCGGATAAGAGACCCCTCTTTTGATGACGACCATGGCAAGAGAAATAAGGACTACAAATTGAGGGCATGCACCTGGAATGGCCGGTCCCTGAATTGGGAAGATGCCGCTGCCCAGCTGGTTGATGTCCTCGTGAAAATAAAGGCTGACATCACCGCCGTCCAAGAAATGCGATGGACGGGACAGGGACAGAGACGAGTAGGTCCTTGTGACATTTTCTACAGTGGCCATATAAAGGAGCGCAAGTTTGGTGTTGGATTCGTGGTGGGAGAGAGACTCCGTCGCCGAGTTCTATCATTCACTCCTATGAATGAACGTTTAGCCACAATCCGCATCAAAGCGAGGTTCTTCAACATATCGTTGATTTGCGCCCACGCCCCGACGGAAGAGAAGGATGATGTGACCTTCTTCTTCTTTATTTGCCAATTCGTATTCGAATATTGGTGATCATATAACAATTAATAATATGTACAATATTAATAAACTTAATAATAATATAATAATGTAATGTTTACATGTTAAATATATCTATTGTATATAAAAAAAACAATAAAAATAAAAAAATCACAGATTTTGAATTATCGCAGCATATTTCTCTCTATCTCTCGCCACATCTATAAGGTTGCCCACGTTCTGGATTCCTGTCCATTGTCGAATGTTTCGAAGCCACGAAAGTTGTTTACGGCCAATACCCCGCTTTCCTTCAATTTTTCCTTGGATAATTATTTGTAGAAGCTCATACTTAGAGTGCCTCATAATATGTCCTAGGTAGGCTGCTTTTCTTTGTTTTATAGTCTTTAACAACTCTCTATTGCGGTTCACTCTTCTCAAGACTTCACTGTTTGTAGCTCTATCTGTCCATGGAATTTTTAGGATTCTTCTAATAAGCCATAGCTCGAAGGACTCTAGCTTGTTCATATCTGTGATTTTTAGAGTCCACGTTTCCATCGCATAGAGAAGCACTGACCAAACATAGCATTTTAAAAAACGTATTTTGGTTGTGATGGTGAGGTCATGGCTACATAATATATTTTTGTATTTGAGAAAAGTTGTGCGAGCAATTTCGATTCGACATTTTATTTCTTTTGAACAATCCCAACTTTCATTGATCTGACAACCAAGGTACTTGAAATTTTTGACTCTTTCTATGGGACTATTATTAATCATGAGGTGTGTGTCATTGTATATGTTTTTCCTACTAATAATCATATACTTCGTCTTGTTTATGTTAATGCGTAGGCCATATTCGTCACTACGTAAGTTAACTCGGTTTACAAGTTCTTGTAATCCCATCAAGCTATCGGCTATAAGTGTTGTGTCATCTGCATAGCGTATATTATTTATGAAAATACCATTCACTTTTACACCTTCATCAATACTGCTTACCGATTCTTGAAATATTACTTCCGAATATATGTTAAATAACAAGGGTGACAGAATGCATCCTTGTCTTACACCTCGTGAAATAGATATTTCTTCGGTTATATCACCATTGATGCTTACATGGGCAGTTTGTTGCCAATAAAGATTTCTTATGCAACGAATCTCTTTGTCATCTATTCCCATAGAATAAAGAATTTCCATAAGTTTATCGTGTTTAATGGTGTCGAAGGCTTTCTCATAATCAATAAAGCATAAAAATACATCTTTTTGGACATCTTTACAGTTTTGAACCAAAACTTGTATACAGAACAATGCCTCGCGTGTTCCAAGACCTTCTCTGAAGCCAAATTGCGTCTTGCCCATTGACTCTTCACATTTCTTATATATTCTGGCGTGAATGACTCTTAGAAATATCTTGAGAGCATGTGACATTAGACTAATTAGTCTGTACTCACTACAATGTTTCGCATTATTTTTCTTAGGTAGTGGTATGAACGTTGATTTTAACCAGTCTTTTGGATATTGGCCATTGTCATAAACTTGGTTAAAAAGCTTTACTAATAGATTCATATTTTTGTCATTTATTAACTTTAAAAATTCAGCTGGAACCTCATCCGGACCTGTTGCTTTGTAATTTTTCATTGATTGTATAGCTCTCTCTATTTCGCCTTTCGTAATATAATTACCAGTTGGTCTGTGATGGAGATGAAGGTTCTGGTTTGATCTACTATCATCCGAAAAAACGTTTTCAATATATTTCTTCCATATACTTTTCTTTTCATTTATGTTAAATACCACCTCATTGTTTTCATTTATAATTATTGAGGGCGGATTTTTACGATGAATACCTGCGGCTTCTTTCAATTTTTTGTGTAAATGGAAGGTATCATGTAAAAGTTGTAGTCTTTCGATTTCTTGGCATTCATTGTTTATCCAGTTTGTTTTTGCATTACGGATCATCTTCCTTATTTCTCTATTCAGTTGTCTATACATGTCAGTGTTTTTATTTTTTTTTATTCCCGGCGTTTACTTATTAGTTTTAATATGTCATCGGTCATCCAATTATTTTTATTATTTTCTTTCTTTTCTATTCCAAGAGAGTTTTTTGCTGTAGTACAGATTATCTCTTTTAAATCGCTCCATATTCTTTCTGCACTTCCTGATGTGACCAAAGATGCCTTTTATGACCCGCCACGATCTACGGCACTACGGTCGGTAAATTCAGCCTCCACGAGGAAACATCTCCAAACAGGTTGAGGCTGATCGACTTCGCCGGGGCCCGAAATATGGTTATCTGTAGTACAAGATTCCAGCATAAGAAGATACATCAAGCTACCTGGCTGTCTCCGGATCGAAAAACCACCAACCAGATCGATCATGTTGTGATAGACGGAAGACACGTCTCCAGTGTGTTAGATGTGCGTGCGCTCCGAGGTCCTAACATCGACTCGGACCACTATATTGTTGCAACCAAAATTCGCACCCGCCTCTGTGCAGCAAAAATCGCACGCCAACAAACACAAGGAAGGTTCGACGTCGTGAAGCTGCAATGACAACAGATAGCCGAACGATTTTCTACTCGGCTTGCACTTCTGATCTCTGAGAGCACTTGTCAACAACTCGGTATAAGGGAACTGTGGGACGGCATTTCAAACTCCTTACGTACAGCTGCAACCGAAACCACTTGTCAACAACTCGGTATAAGGGAACTGTGGGACGGCATTTCAAACTCCTTACGTACAGCTGCAACCGAAACCATTGGTTTTCGGAAAGTGCAAAAGAACAGCTGGTACGACGAGGAGTGCCATGTCGCAGTGGAGATAAAATAGGCTGCCTACCTCGCAACGTTAGGATCGACAACAACACGTGCGGGATGCGATAGATACCGAGAGTTGAAGAGGGAAGTGAGACGCATTTTTAGACAGAAAAAGAAAGAGGCCGAGATGCGTGAGTACGAAGAGCTTGATAAGCTGGCCGACAGGGGTAATGCTCGAAAATTCTACGAAAAATGCGGCGGCTTACAGAAGGTTTCAAGACCGGAGAATACTCTTGTAGAACCCCCCAGGGTGATCTAGCCACCGATGCCCAGAGCATACTTAAATTATGGAGGGAACACTTCTCCAGCCTGCTGAATGGCAGTGAACACACAACACCAGGAGAAAACGAACCCGATACCCCAATCGATGACGATGGAGCAGATGTTCCATTGCCCGACCATGAAGATGTTCGAATAGCAATTGCCCGCCTGAAAAACAACAAAGCGGCAGGGGCCGACGGATTGCCGGCCGAACTATTCAAACACGGCGGCGAAGAGCTGATAAGGTGCATGCATCAGCTTCTTTGTAAAATATGGTCGGACGAAAGTATGCCCAACGATTGGAATTTAAGTGTGCTATGCCCAATCCATAAAAAAGGAGACCCCACAATCTGCCCCAACTACCGTGGGATTAGCCTCCTCAACATCGCATATAAGGTTCTGTCGAGCGTATTGTGTGAGAGATTAAAGCCCACCGTCAACAAACTGATTGGACCTTATCAGTGTGGCTTTAGACCTGGTAAATAAACAACCGACCAGATATTCACCATGCGCCAAATCTTGGAAAAGACCCGTGAAAAGAGAATCGACACACACCACCTCTTCGTCGATTTCAAAGCTGCTCTCGACACCACGAAAAGGAGCTGCCTTTATGCCGCGATGTCTGAATTTGGTATCCCCTCAAAACTAATACGGCTTTGTAAACTGACGTTGAGCAGCACCAAAAGCTCCGTCAGGATCGGGAAAGACCTCTCCGAGCCGTTCGATACCAAACGAGGTTTCAGACAAGGCGACTCCCTATCGTGTGACTTCTTCAATCTGCTGCTGGAGAAAATTTTTCGAGCTGCAGAACTTAATCGATCAGGTACAATCTTTTACAAGAGTGTACAGCTGCTGGCGTATGCCGATGATATTGATTTCATCGGCCACAACACCCGTTCTGCTTTCTCCAGACTGGTAAAGGAAGCAACGCTAATGGGTCTGGCAGTGAACAAGGGCAAGACGAAATATCTCCTGTCATCAAACAAACAGTCGTCGCAGTCGCGACTTGGCTCCCACGTCACTGTTGACAGTCACAACTTTGAAGTAGTAGATAAATTCGTCTATTTAGGAATCACCATTAACACCACCAACAATGTCAGCCTGGAAATCCAACGCAGGACTACTCTTACCAACAGGTGCTACTTCGGGCTGAGTAGGCAATTGAAAAGTAAAGTCCTCTCTCAACGAACAAAAGCCAAACTCTATAAGTCGCTTATAATTCCCGTCCTGCTATACGGAGCAGAGGCTTGGACGATGACAACAGCCGATGAGTCGACGTTGCGAGTTTTCGAGAGAAAAGTTCTGCGAAAGATTTAGGGTCCTTTGCGCGTTGGCCACGGCAAATATCGCATTCGATGGAACGATGAGCTGTACGAGATATACGACGACATTGACATAGTTCAGCGAATTAAAAGACAGCGGCTACGCAGGCTAGGTCATGTTGTCCGGATGGATGAAAACACTCCAGCTCTGAAAGTATTCGACGCAGTACCCGCCGCGGGAAGCAGAGGAAGAGGAAGACCTCCACTCCGTTGGAAGGACCAAGTGGAGAAGGACCAGGCTTCGCTTGGAATATCCAATTGGCGCCACGTAGCGAAGAGAAGAAACGACTGGCGCGCTGTTGTTGACTCGGCTATAATCGCGTAAGCGGTGTCTACACCAGTAAAGAAAAAGTTATAAGTTAATTAACCTTCTTCATCTTGCTGAAGTTGACATAAAGATATAACGGCGGTGCATTTCATAGAATTCCAAAATCTTATATTTATAAAGTCGATTTTCTTGTATATACACATTTAGCAATCGATATTGAGTTTTAAAATCATTATTTTAATATATATAAAATAGGTAATCTTCTTCATCTTACTGAAGTTGACACAAAGCCACAACAGCAATGCATTTGATAGAATTCCATAATTTTATATTTATTTATAAAGTCGATTTTCTTGTTTATACACATTTAGCAATCGATATTGAGTTTTCAAATCATTATCTTAACATATATAAGTTAATTAATCTTCTTCATCTGAAGTCGACACAAAGCCATAACAACAATGCATTTGAAATATTTCCATAATGTTATATTTAGGTATAAAGTCGATTTTCTTGCATATACACATTTAGCAATCGATTTGGAGCTTAAAAATCATTACTTTAAAATATACAAATTAATTCATCTTCTTCATCTTACTGAAGTTGACATAACGGCATAACGGCGGTGCATTTGGGAGAATTCCCTAGTCTTATATTTAGGTATAAAATCGATTTTCTTGTATGTACACATTAAGCAATCGACACTGAGTTGCTTCAAATCCTTAATTTACCATATTTAAGTTAATTAACTTTCGTCATATTTTTGCAGTTGACGCAAAGCCAAACCGGCAGTTCATTTGGAATAATTCAACAATCTTATATTTCAGTTTGAAGTCGACTTTCAATCGATATTGAGTAGCTTCCAATTATTATCTTTAAATATTTAAATTAATTAACCTTCCTCATCTTACTAAAGTTTGCTTAAACCCTTAACGGCAATGCATTAAGAAGAGTTCCATAATCCAGTATTTAGGTATAGAGTAGATTTTCTTGTATATACCCATTAAGCAAACGAAATTGAGTTGCTTCAAATCATTAGTTTAACATATTTAAGCTAATTGGCTTTCTTCATCTTTTTGCAGTTGACCCAAATCCATAACGACAGTTCTTTTGGAAGAATTTCACAATCTTATGTTTAAGTTTAAGGTAGATTTTCTTGAGTATACGTATTTAGCAATCGATATTGAGCTACTTCAAATATTTAGCTTTAAATAAACGTTCCTCATCTTACTGAAGTTGACATAAAGCCATAACAGCAGTTCATTTGGAAGAATTCCACAATCTTATGTTTAAGTTTAAAGTCGATTTTCTTGTGTATACACATTTAGAAATCGATATTGGGCTACTTCAAATCTTTAGCTTTACATAAACCTTCCTCATCTTACTGAAGTTGGCATAAAGCCTTAACGGTAGAGCATTTGGAAGAATTCCACAATCTTTTTTGATATTTTTTTATTTTTTTTAATTTATATATTTGTACAATACTTAATATTCTACAAATAAATATCTAGTAGCACTGGCAGCAGAGGCTTTCGGCTGTCTGTTATGCTACATATGTACATATGTATGTTTATTGTAATATTAGAACAGAAGTGAAAGGATAGATTAGTACTTAGGAAGTAGGGTTAGTGAGTTAATTAGAGTAGCTATAAATCTTTATATTCGTCGAAGTAGATCTGTTTCCTTAAGAAAATTATAAATCATGTTCACATTTTTAGCGGTGGGCTCATTCAGAAGCTGGAATGGATCGGCCGAATTGAAAATCTCATGTCTAATTGTTGCAGTTATAGGGAAAGCGGTTAATATGTGTTCTAACGTTGCGTTTTCGTCGCAGAATGGGCAGTTTCCATGAGGGGCACGTTGCAATAAATGAGCGTGTGTAATTATGGTGTGTCCCAGATGTAAGCCGGTAAAGGGCCTGATGGCGCGTAAGGTGATGTCGGCAGTGTAGGTCGGCTTAATTCTGAACGGGTTGATTTTAGAATAGTGATGAATATATCCACTCCAATTATCTTTTGCTGATTTTTTCCTTAGGCGTGTAATCTCAATTATAATGTCTTGTTTTGCGAAATAACCGAAAGTTATGGTTGGTGTATTTGCTGCATTTTTCGCAGCTGCGTCTGCTTTTTCATTACCGGATATCCCTGTGTGCCCCGGGATCCACATCAGTTTCAGTTTTTTTGGATATTTCAGAAGATTGTTGCGTGTGGCGACTATTACATTTTGTGTATTTTCCGGCGATTCTATGGCTTCGATGCAAGATTTGCTATCGGTGCATATGATATACTTTCCCTGGTGTAATTTACATAAGTAACTGCTTCTAATAAAGCGACGACTTCGGTCGTATATGATGAACATATTGTGTGGAGAGAGCCGTGTCGAATCAAGTCACCATTTTCTTTTGTGACTGCGAAGTTCCAACCGTAACTGGAGTATTTTGACTTCTCCGAAGCGAAGAGTTGCCTGTATTTTTCGCTAGAGGTCTTATCCTTCGGCAGTTGCAGGGTCTTAATAGCAAAGGAAGTATTTTTTATCATCCATTGTGGACGAGTTTCAGGTCCAAGAGAACATTTATAGGAAGGTAACTCAAGTTGCCTGGCGAAGTTAACGCCTCGCGCGATGGCTGACAAGCACTTAGGTTTCCGTTTCCTCGAGAGAGCATTGTGGACGTCTTTGGCTTTGGTAGTAAACGTCTGGTGCAGTCGATCGTCCTGTCTGATATAGTTGGCAGACCAGTTTCAGCAAAGAGATCCTTTAGTGGTGTTGTTGGAAATGCTCTAATGCTCTAATGCTTCTGCGCATGGCCGCATGGTAAGGGGAGGAGAGTATTTTCGTTGTAGAAACCGGGCAGTTGCCGAAGATAGGTAGAGCGTAGTCGATCTTGAAAATCACTAGAGCCTTGGTGACGTTGATAAGCGTTAATGGATGAATTAAACTTTTTTTCGACGTTAGATATTTGATTATATTTAGTCGCGTTAAGAGGCAGTCCTTAATATGCTTACAATGGGCCTTAAAGCTATATTTAGAGTCTAGTACTAGCCCTAAGATTTTAAGTTCATTTACCATACTAATATTAATATTGTTAGAATAGGTTAGTAAACCTGAGCGTGTTCGTTTTTTACAAATGTGTAATGTTTTTGATTTTTCGTAAGAGATAGTAGTTCCTGATGATAGGGACCGTGTCGAAATTTCGGATAGGATATTCTCAAACAGTTGGGCTGTGTTGGTGAGGTTTGCATTCTTTGTGCAGAAAATTACATCGTCAGCATAAATCTTGCACTCGATGACGCGATGGTTGTAAGTGAGTTGAGTAATCTCTTCGAAAGCTTATAAAAAGGAAGGCGGATAATGGAGACCCTTGCGGGGTTCCGTTGTCAAGTGAAGATATGGAGGATAGGAAACCCTTTATTTTTACTTTGCAATGCCTGTGACTGAGGAAGTTCTTGACAAATTTTTTGATTTTAGGGCCTAGTTTCCACTTATCCAATTGTCTCAGAACGATATGGGCACCAACACGGTCGAATGCTTTCTGAAAATCAATTGCTAAAATTGAGACATGGTTTTTAGAGGAAAGAGCGCTTGATATAAAGTGATTAACGGATGAAAGGGCGAATTCGAGTTCGGTTAGTAGGATTTCCGACTCTAGTTGCTTAGCGGGAGGCGATAAACGGAACAAAATAGGTGGTTCAATATTTATTCGTTGAGATTTTAGGTTGCGGAACGTGTCTGTGAAGCTTGCATCGGAAGAAGAGAGTGACAGGAAAGAAGCAAAATGGTTGGCAATATCTACGGGAGCCGTTAATGGACCGCTTTGTGTGTGAATGTAGGAAAATAGAGGCTGTTTAGGAGATCCGGTTAGCATTTTGATATCATCCCATATTTTCTTTGGGCTAGTGCGGGGGTTTATGGTCTCAGTGAGTTCTTCAAAATTTTTATTTTTATAATGTTTGGCAGAACGTCGGAATAACGCATTTGCCTTTTTGTAAAGGAGCAGGTTTTCAGCTGAGCGTGTTCGCTTGTATTCATACCATAAATTCTGCTTGGTGAGCCGTAGTCTGGACAAGTCAGCGTTTCACCAAGGAATATTTTTCCTACTATTGTTGGGAAGCGTTCGAGGGATGGAAAAGTGAGAAGCGGTGCGTATGATTCTCGAAATTTTAGCAGACTCCTGGTTCGAGTTGGAGGAAACTTTCGTGGTCTCACAAAGATTGTTGCATATTTGTCTGAACTTTTTCCAATCAGCCTCATCAGTTTTGAATTTAGATGTAAATTTAAATGTACTCGTATTTTTATTGTTGCGCGGATTTGTTTGTATGAATATTGGGAGGTGGTCGCTGCCAAACAAAGAATTTAGCACTTGCCATGTGCATTGGGGCGCTATATTAGTAGAGCAAAACGTGACATCAATATTGGAGAAGGTGTTGTGGGTGGAAAAATGTGTGGCGGATCCATCGTTAAGACAGATAATATTGGATGCAAGTAGCGCATCTTCAACTTTTTCGCCTCTTGAGTTTGTGTGCGTAGATCCCCATATTGTACTCCAGGCGTTTATATCTCCTTCTAAAATTAGTGGTTTATCTAAGTTTATCAATTGCAGAATATCAGAAGAAGCAAAATCGTGTGTGGGTGGAATGTAGATGCAAGCTGCTGCTAGTTTTGTTGGTGCATTAATTTCAATGGCAACTACTGAGAGATTAGACCGAACAGGTAGTACTTTGTGGGGTATGCTTATTCTTATTAAAATAGCAGCGCCTTGTTTTTTGTTGTTACGTGCGGGAGATTGTTAAAATAGCCTACGTAGGATTTTGGCGTGTGAGCAGGTTGATTATGTGGAATATGAGTTTCATTAAGGAAGATCATGGATGTAGTGTAAGAATTGATGAGAGTTTCTAGTTCGTGATAATTGTTGGCATAACCGTTCATATTCTATTGTATGATCGACAACATACCGAAAAAAGTAAAGACAAGTAACAGAAAAGGGAGAAATATAAATAGCTAGTGAGTGGGGAGAGAAAATTGAGTCTTGGCAACTATGAGTAAACTATGCTTGGCATAGCGCGTCTAGTCGCGTGAAGAAGAATGTTTAAGACTTGAGCTATTAGCGAATTGCGCAATGTCATTTAGCTTAGCGCTTGCTAAGGTAGAATGCATTGTTTTGCTGAGCTGGGAGTTTAGAAAGGTGGGAAGATTGGTATTAGTACTTTAGGGGGATGGGGATGAAGTGGTAAGGCTTATTGCATTTGATTTTAATGAAGAGGTGGATGGTGTATCGATTGGTGGAGATATAGGAATGATGTTTGCATTATTATTTGTTGTTGTAGTTTTTTCAGTGGGTATATTGATATTGTTGGTTGCTATGGGAGCAGGTCGCTTAGTAATTTCAGAGAATGATTGAAGAGAAGAGGGGGTGGGAGCTTGTGCTCTGTATTTCTTTTGCTGCTTCGCGCATACTGCACTTTTTATTTTTAATATTTCTTTCGCTTGTTGGAATTTTGGGCAACTAATTGAGGACGCGGGATGTTCACCAGAACAATTTGCGCACATTAATCTTGAGCATTTTTCTTCTTTGTGCGGAGGGAAATTGCAATTGACGCATGATGGAAGATTTTTGCAATGCTTTAGTGTACGGCCAAGCTTTTGGCAAGATTTGTAACGCATTGGGTTGAGGAAATATGGGCGAACAGAAATTTTCCTCCATGCAACATCTATTTTTTCGGGAAGTTTGTAGCTTTCAAAGGTTAAAAGTAACGCACCTGTTGGTGTTAGAACTCCTTCAGTTTTTCTCTGAAATCTGTAAATGGATGTTACACCATATGCTTCTAAGCCTTCCACAATTTCGTTGTCTGGGACGTGATTGAGGAACGGAGCGAAAATTGTGCCTTTGACACTATTGAGTTGCTCATGGTATTTTGCTTCGATTTGGCAGATGCCTGAGAGGTTTTTGATGTTGATGAACTTTTCGGCAATTTTTTTATTTTTTGCAAGTAGCAAGAGATTCCATCTCTCATCACTATGATTTTCACATTTTTACTTATGGCGTTAAGGGCTTTATGTACCAAAAAACATGAAAAACGTTATAGGGGTTACTGTTGTCGCACGATTTTAATACAATGAACTTAGGATCGTCGTTCTTTGTAATGTTTACACGAGGGAGATCAGGAAACTCTTCAACAGATTTGTTGGCTTTTTTCCTTTTTGATTGTGGACTAGAGGAAAGCAGGGCAAACCTGTTTTCCCCTAGGTTAGTAGCCCCGGAGGGCATGTTGTACTTTTAGATTATTAGTCACTTGGTAGAGTATACCTTTGTTCGCACAAAAAAGAAACACGTGGGATAGCGCGCAAAAGAAGAATAATTAAAGATAACTGCACTGAAGCGGGTGAGAAAGTCAGACGAGATCCGCGAAAGAGAGCAAACGTATGCACACGGCGGGGTTTAGTCGATGACTGTTCCATAATCTTATATTTAAGTATAAAGCAGATTTTTTTGTACATACACATTTAGCAATCGATATTGAGTAGTTTCATATCATTAATTTAACATATTTAAGGTAATTAACTTTCTTCATCTTACTGAAGTTGACTCGAGGTCATAACAGCAGTGCACTTGTGAGAATACCACAATCTTATATTTATTTATAAAGTCGTTTTCTTGTATATACACACTTAGCAATTGATATTGAGTTTTCAAATCATTATCTTAACATATAAAAGGTTATTAACCTTCCTCATCTTATTGAAGTTGGCATAAAGCCTTAACGGCAGTGCATTTGGAAGAATTCCATAATCTTATATTTAGGTATAAAGTCGATTTTCTTGTATATACCCATTGAGCAATCGACATTGAGTTGCTTCGAACCATTAATTTAACATATTTAAGATAATTAGCATTCTTCACCTTTTTGCAATTGACACAAATCCATAACGACAGTTCATTTGGAAGAATTCCGCAAACTTATATTTAAGTTTAAAGTCGATTTTTTGTATATACACATTTACCAATCGACGTTGCGTTTCTTCAAATCATTAATTTTTACATATATAAGTTCATTAATTTTCTTCAAGAATTCCACAATGTTATATTTATTTATAAGGTTGTTTTCTTGTATATACACATTTAGCAATCGATATTGAGTTGCTTCAAATCCTCAATTTACCATATTTAAGTTAATTAACTTTCTTCATATTTTTGCAGTTTACGCAAAGCCAAAACGGCAGTTCATTTGGAAGAATTCCACAATCTTATATTTATTTATAAAGTCGTTTTCTTGTATATACACACTTAGCAATTGATATTGAGTTTTCAAATCATTATCTTAACATATATAAGGTTATTAACCTTCCTCATCTTATTGAAGTTGGCATGAAGCCTTAACGGCAGTGTATTTGGAAAAATACCATAATCTTATATTTAAGTTTGAAGTCGATTTTCTTGTATATACACAATCGATATTAAGTTACTTCAAATATTTAGCTTTAAATACTTAAGTTAATTAACCTTCTTCGTCTTACTGAAGTTGACATAAAGCCATAACACCAATGCATTTGGAAGAAAACCACAATCTTATATTTAAGTTTAAAGTCGATTTTCTTGTATATACACATTTAGCAATCGATACTGAGTTGCTTCAAATCATTAATTTAACATATTTATGGTAATTTACTTTCTTCATTTTACTGAAGTTGACATGAAGCCATAACGGAAGTGCATTTGTAAGATATCAACAACTTATATTTAAGTTTGAAGTCGATTTTCTTGTATACACACATTGAGCAATCGATATTAAGTTACTTCAAATCTTTATTTTAATATATATAAGTTAATTAATCTTCTTCATCTTACTGAAGTTGACACAAAGCCATAACAGCAATGCATTTGATAGAATTCCATAATCTTATATTTAGGCACAAAGTCAATTTTCTTGTATATAAATATTTAACAATCGATATTGCGTTTTCAAATCATTATTTTAACATATATGTTGGCGGGTGGAAAAGTAAAACACTTATTTTAAGCTGATTCGTACTTTATTGGACTTGAATAATTCGATCGTACGATCGTTCGCTAAAATAATTGTGCTTCTTGTAGGTGTATGTACCACTCCGCCAGCGAATCAAAAGAGAATGAGCCAACGCAAAAGGGTAAGCCGCAGTTGAGCTAGCACAGACAAATAGCGGGACATACATCTACATGGTTGCATTTTAATGTATATTCAAAATTTAATAAATCTTTAGAGTTGATTGGTAACATCGCAATCACTCTTCTCTCTTATGCCACTTGAATTTCCCAGAAGGAAATGGTTTGGCGTTAATGCTTTGCTATCGTATGATTCCAGTGGAACGTAGGTAAGAGGACGCATGTTAATAATATTTTCGACGTCGGCTAAAGTTGCTCTCAGTACTTCCTCCCGTAGACCTTCTTTTGGTAATATGTCCTTCAATACTGACTTTATACATCGTACCATACGCTCCCACACTCCGCCCATATGTGGTGATGCTGGTGGTATGAAAGTCCACTCAATTTCGGGGTATTTTTCCATTAGTGTGCCACATGATATTTTCTCGATTTCATCTGCCAGAACACGACTAGCGCCTCTGAAATTAGTGCCGTTGTCAGAGAAGATTCGACGTGGAACTCCTCGTCGTGATATAAATAATTTCAGAACAAGGAGGAATGAGTCAGTAGAAAGTGATGAAGAAATCTCAATATGTACAGCACGTATAGTCATGCAGGTAAAAACAACTCCCCAACGCTTCTCATGCCTTCTGCCAATCGTCACGTCGAAGGGTCCGAAATAATCCACTCCTGTATAAGCGAAAGGATCAGTGAATGACGCGAGACGCTCTGGTGGTAACTTTCCCATTTCTGGTGGATTCGGTGTGGCTCTCCGATTACGACATTGTTGGCATACTTTTGATATCATCCGCACCAAAGCTCGTAGACCATTAATGCAGAATCGCTGACGCATCTCGTTTACCACTATCTCGTTATGGTGGTGATGGAACTTTCGATGATAGAAATCTGTGACAAGATGAGTCACAATATTGTTACGGGGAAGTATAATCGGTTGCTTGAGATCTGTTGTCACTCCTCTTGCTTCTTCGATTCGACCCTTCACGCGTAGCAGTCCGAGCTTGTCTATAAATGGAGAGAATTTGTAGATTGAGCTTTTTCGACTTACTGCGCCTTTTCTTATTTGATCAAACTCCGCGCCATAGCATTCTTCCTGGCACTTGCGGAAGAGAAGTAGTTCGGCACTTGTACAGGTGCTATCGGAAAGAATTGTCTGAGTAACTGGATTTCTCGCGGTGTTCTTCATAGTCAAACGGAGAAAACGAAGAACGCACATCTGTACAGCGCGCAATTTTTCCCACTTACTAAACCTTGTAGGATCTGGTTGCGTATCACCAATACCTTTCGAAGAATCAATTGTTACGTGCTGTATAGTTTCTGATACGGTTTGTGGCTCTTTGAATTCGGATGTTGGCCAGAGAGTTTCTGATAGACTTAAGAATTCAGGGCCCATAAACCATCTCCCAGAGCTGTTAAATTCTATATTATTGTACCATTTTGTACCATCGTCAGCTACGTTATCCTTCGTTGGTACCCACCGCCACTCGTTGATTTGTGAATCCTCTAGAATTTCGCCAATCCGCACAGCTACAAACTGGTTTAATTTTCTGGCGTCAGACCTAATCCAATATAGTACATCCTTCGAGTCGCACCAGAAAATCCGGCGATTAATTTGTATGGAGAGTTCCTTTCCTATGAACTTAGCTAGGCGAAGTCCTAAGATGGCTGCCATCAGCTCAAGTCTCGGCACCGATAGTGGCTTCAACGGAGCAACTCGTGTCTTGGAGGCAACGAGACAGCAATGAACTTTGTCGCCCATACTGGAGCATAGAAAGGCCACAGCCGCATATGCTGATATGCTGGCATCAACGAAGATGTGAAGTTGGTTGTCGCTGCTGCGATTTGCGAAAGTGTACCACCTTGGAATTCGGATTTTATCAATACAGTGTAGCTTTCGCAGCCACTGCCACCATGCGGAACGTTCTTTATCATGTACAGGTTCATCCCAAGTTACGCCCAATCGCCACACATCTTGTAATATCATCTTAGCTTTAATTACAATAAACCCCAACAGACCCAAAAGGTCAAATATAGTCATCATTACTCGAAGCATTTGTCGTTTCGTTGGAAAAGTGGATTCATTGAAGATATCCGGTTTGAACCTGTGAACAAAGGTTAGTTCGTCACTGGTTGGTAGCCACCACATACCAAGAACCTTTTGAAGTTCTGATCCTGGCTCTATGAAGCATTTATTCCCGGGTTCATGCTTGTTTGAGAGCGCTTGCAGAACTCGTTTAGAATTTGACAACCAGTTCCGCATTTCGAAACCGCCTTCACGATGGATGAAGCGGACGTCAGTAGCAAGTCGAACCATTTCTTCCTCATCATCCATACTAGCCAACCAATCGTCCACAAACGTATTTTCGACAACTGTTGCCACAGAATTTGGTAGTACCTTCTGGAAACGTAAAGCGTTCTTATCTTTTATGTAGTTTGCCAAAGATGGGGAACACGATGCCCCAAACGTCATAACGGTCATAGCGAATACATCCGAACGTCTGCTACTTTCGCCGTTTCGCCACAGGAACTGCTGTGCTACCTGATCTTCCGCTCTCACCCTTTTATTTTTGTTAACGTTCTCAATTGTGAATAGTGGAATAAACCAAGATTTGCCTCCTTTTGATATTTCCTCAACATTTAGTTTTCTTATGTAACCCTTTTCGAGATAGTCATTTAGCTTCCCAACAAGATACTGCTTCAGGTCGGGGCTTTTTTCCATCTTCTTTTCCAGACATTGGATACGGTTATATGCCATTCGTTATGAGTCGGACAAGTCGATGTGGTCATATTTCCACAAGAGTCCCGTTTCCCATTTCTTAGCACTGGCATCATACAAGACTGTTTTCTCCATTATGTGGTATGCACGCTCGTCTTCCCTTGATCTAAGCGGTTTGAGAACAGGATTGATACCCACCGAATCGATAGAGAAATAGGCTTTCATTAAGTTATCAAGCTGATCATATTTAGTACAGGTGCAAACGTGGAGCAGATTTTCGTCTGGCTGATAAGCCGACTTATCCTGACCATATACTGACCAACCTATTTTGCAACGCGCAGCTATTAAATCATCACCTTCAGCTTGACTCATCTCCACAGGTACGCAAAGTTTAGCCGTGTTGTCCAAGCCTATTAATAATCGCGCTTTGCAGTCGGTGTATGGTAGAATAGGCAATGACTTCAGGTGTTTGTGCTCATTTAAAGTGTCTGCGTTGAGGGTTTGTTGCGGTAACTCGAGGTCAGTGATTGTTCGAATATTGTGCATACGATATCGTCTAGAGTTTTTCTCTCTTGCAGATATTTCACAGCTTAACACCTTAGAGTTTACTTCCTGCTGTGTTATGTCGCCCGTCCATATCAAGCACAAGTCTTCACCAGGGCCGTCGAGACCTAACTGCTCAGCCAATGTACTGTCCATCAACGTGCATGATGCTCCCTCATCAATCAACGCAAATATCTCCACCGTGGCTTTAGGACCATACAATATTACCGGAATGTAACGAAAAATGGCTCTCCTAAACTTACGTTGATGAACTAGGATTGTATTTACCCGACTAGTCTTAGCTGCATCATTTTGGCTATGTAGTAGTGGGTTGTGCACCATTCTACAACCATCTATCCCGCAAACTTGCTTAGAGGTGCACCGTCTAACCATGTGGGACTTAAAGCATCGAATGAATAGCCTTTTGTTCTTGATTAACTGCCAACGTTCATTTCGGCTCTTTGCTAGGAAGTTTGGACAATCGGTAAGATTGTGCTCTTTGTCGCACAGAGAACAAGCTATGGAATGTTTAGTTTCCTCTTTACGCGTTTTGGTGAGGCTAAGCTCCTTTGGTACTTCGTCGTGCACGAAAATTCTTTGCCTATTGCTCTTTCCTAACACCTTTTCTTGCGCAGCGTTACCGTTGGTTTCATTAAGTGGCGTTACCTGGCTTGCACATGATGCCAGCGCAAATAACCATTCATCAAAGGCCACGACATCTACCCTTGAGATGGTCATTCGACGACGACCCCAGTCTAACTTCATATCCCCAGGAAGTTTACTCAGCAACTCATTGATAAGCATAGGGTCGTTGAGATAATCGTTCAGACCTAATGCTTGCATGGTTGCTCTATAATTTTGTACACCCAACGCGAGATCGATAAGGGTATTCAGTCGATCGGTCCTCACTGCTGGCATCTGTCTCAATTTCCGTTGTAGGGTGTTATGTATAACGTCTGGCCTACCGAAAAGCATACGAAGAGTTCCGATGGCTAGATGAACTGTAGATGGCATCATCAATTTTCCTCGAACAGCTTCAAGAGCGGCACCGCGCAGTGATTTTTGTAATCGTATTAAGTTTTCTTGTTCAGAAAACCCGCAGCGTTCTGTTGATTGTTCATAGTTTGTTATAAACAATGGCCATTCTTCTGGCCTTCCGGAGAATGTTGGCAAATCTTTGCTTATCGCCTGTCTAGACGCTATATGTGATGGGCTTAAACTCACGTCAGAACTACTCTGAACCTGCCTCCATGTACTTTCGATGATGGGCGCAAAACCTCCCTGTGGTTACCCGAAATAGTTGCGTGCAGGAGAGAAGGGGTTATATTGTGCGGAAGCACTGCACCTACCTTCATTACCCAAAGATGTGACGCGAGGTAATTGCGCGTTATGAAAGACGATTCCTCCATAAGTGGACGTATAAACTGAACTCATTGGTACGTGCTGGCTCTGACCAAACACGCATGCGGATGAATGAGCAAATGTAGAGTTCATTTGGGGTCCACTAACAACTGAAGGCAGTTTGTTATAGAGCCCCACGTGGTCATGTTCCTTGGGCATGCCCGCATATGCCGGTGGTTGATTCATAGCCATGTCCACGCCTTCGGACCCAAAAGGCAGCGAGACGAAATTTGATGTAAACCGTGCGATGAATATTGAGCAGGTGTGATCGTCGTAGTCGCAGCAACATTTGTGGAAAAAATAGGTGAAAAATTAATTTGTGTCGTATTTGTATTTGACATACTACTTAGTATTGAATACTGTGTCCCAGTTATTGCGTTATCCACTTTAAGAGGTGATTCCATGTAGTTGGTATGCGCACCGGTAAACGTGATCACGCTATCATCAATAACGCCACTATCTAAGTTCCGCAAGTCAGGCATAACGGCTTAGCAAATGGCACTCCGCGATGCAAATTAATTTTAAGCGCAAATTTCCACAATTGTATTGAGTGACAAATATCACGAATATTTGATCGCTAATACCACAATTATTTTAGAATGTTGGCGGGTGGAAAAGTAAAACACTTATTTTAAGCTGATTCGTACTTTATTTGACTTCAATAATTCGATCGTACGATCGTTCGCTAAAATAATTGTGCTTCTTGTAGGTGTATGTACCACTCCGCCAACGAATCAAAAGAGAATAAGCCAACGCAAAAGGGTAAGCCGCAGTTGAGCTAGCACAGACAAATAACCTGACATACATCTACATGGTTCCATTTTAATGTATGTTCAAAATTTAATAAATCCTTAGAGTTGTATTTCAATGTACATTCTTTAAGTTTAAACATTTTATAAAATTAGGGTTGTTGAGCGCTAACAATATATAAGTTAATTAATCTTCTTCATCTTACTGAAGTTGACACAAAGCCATAACAACAATGCATTTGAAATATTTCCATAATGTTATATTTAGGTATAAAGTCGATTTTCTTGCATATACACATTTAGCAATCGATATTGAGCATTCAAATCATTATTTTAACATATACACGTTAATTAATCTTCTTCATCTTACTGAAGTTGACATAAGGGCATAACGGCGGTGCATTTAGAAGAATTCCCTAGTCTTATATTTAGGTATAAAGTCGATTTTCTTGTATATACACATTAAGTAATCGACATTGAGTTGCTTCAAATCCTTAATTAACCATATTTAAGTTAATTAACTTTCTTCATATTTTTGCAGTTGACGCAAAGCCAAACCGGCAGTTCATTTGGAAGAATTCAACAATCTTATATTTCAGTTTGAAGTCGATTTTCTTATATAAATATTCAGCAATCGATATTGAGCTACTTCAAATCTTTAGCTTTAAATAAACCTTCCTCATCTTACTGAAGTTGTCATAAAGCCTTAACGGTAGTGCATTTGGAAGAATTCCATAATCTTATATTTAGGTATAAAGTCGATTTTCTTGCACATACACATATAGCAATCGATATTGAGCTTTCAAATCATTATTTTAACATATACACGTTAATTAATCTTCTTCATCTTACTGAAGTTGACATAAGGGCATAACGGCGGTGCATTTGGAAGAATTCCCTAGTCTTATATTTAGGTATAAAGTCGATTTTCTTGTATATACCCATTAAGCAAACGAAATTGAGTTGCTTCAAATCATTAATTTAACATATTTAAGTTAATTAGCTTTCTTCATCTTTTTGCAGTTGACTCAAATCCATAACGACAGTTCTTTTGGAAGAATTCCACAATCTTATATTTATATATAAAGTCGATTTCTTGTATATACAAATTTAGCAATCGATATTGAGTAGCTTCAAATTATTAACTTTAAATATTTAAATTAATTAACCTTCCTCATCTTACTGAAGTTGACATAAAGCCATAACGGCAGTGCATTTGGAAGAATTCCATAATCTTATATTTATTTATAACGTCGATTTCTGCTATATACACATTTAGCGATCGATATTGAGATGCTTCAAATTATTAATTTAACATATTTAAGGTAACAAACTTTCTTCATCTTTCTGAAGTTGAGATGAAGCCATAACGGCAGTGTATTTCGAGGAATTTCATAATCTTATATATAGGTACAAAGCCGGTCTCCTTGTATATACATATTAATTTAACATATTTAAGGTAATAAGCTTTCTTCACCTTCCTGAAGTTGACATAAATCCATGACGGCAGTTCATTTGGAAGAATTTCACAATCTTATATTTAAGTTTAAAGTCGATTTTCTTGTATATACGCATTTATCAATCGATATTGAGTTTTCAAATTGTTATTTTAAAATATTTAAGTTAAATAACTTTCTTCATATTTTTGCAATTGACGCAAAGCCAATACGGCAGTTAATTTGGAAGAATTCCACAATCTTATATTTAAGTTTAAAGTCGATTTTCTTGTATGTAAACTTTTAGCAATCGATATTGAGTTACTTCAAATCTCTAGCTTTAAATATTTAAATTAATTAACCTTCCTCATCTTATTGAAGTTGGCATAAAGCCTTAACGGCAGGGCATTTGGAAGAAGTCTATAATCTTATATTTAGGTGTAAAGTCGATTTTCTTGTATATAAATATTAAGCAATCGATATTGAGTTGTTTCAAATCATTATTTTAACATATATAAGTTAATTAACTTTCTTCATCTTACTGAAGTTTATATGAAGCCATCACGGCAGTGCACTTCCAAGAATTCCACAATCCTATTATTATTTATAAAGCCGATTTCTTGTATATACACATTTAGCAATCGATATTGAGTTGCTTCAAATTATTAATTTAACATATTTAAGGTAATAAACTTTCTTCATCTTACTGAAGTTGACATAAAGCAATAACGGCGGTGCATTTGGAAGAATTCCATAAGTTAATATTTAGGTATAGAGTCGATTTTCTTGTATACAAATATTTAGCAATCGATATTGAGTTTTCAAATCGTTATTTTAATATAAGTATATAAATTAATTAACCTTCTGCATCTTACTTAAGTTGACATAAAGCCATAACGGCGGTGCATTTCATAGAATTCCATAATCTTATATTTATAAAGTCGATTTTCTTGTATATACACTCTTAGCAATCGATATTGAGTTTTAAAATCATTATTTTAATATATATAAGTTAATTAATCTTCTTCATCTTACTGAAGTTGACACAAAGCCGTAACAGCAATGCATTTGAAAGAATTCCATAATTTTATATTCAGATACAAAGTCAATTTTCTTGCATTTAAATATTTAACAATCGATATTGAGTTGTTTCAAATCATTATTTTAACATATATAAGTTAATTAACCTTCTTCATCTTTTTGCAGTTGACAAGAAGCCATAACGGCAGTGCACTTGCAAGAATTCCACAATCTTATATTTATTTATAAAGTCGATTTTTTGTATATACACATTTAGCAATCTATATTGAGTAGCTTCAAATTATTAACTTTAAATATTTAAATTAATTAACCTTCCTCATCTTACCGAAGTTGACATAAAGCCATAACGGCAGTGCATTTGGAAGAATTCCATAAACTTATATTTAGGTATAAAGTCGATTTTCTTGTATATACACATTTATTATTCGACATTCAGTTGCTTTAAATCATTATTTTAACATATATAAGTTAATTAACCTTCTTCATCTTTTTGCAGTTGACAAGAAGCCATAACGGCAGTGCACTTCCAAGAATTCCACAATCCTATTATTATTTATAAAGCCGATTTCTTGTATATACACATTTAGCAATCGATATTGAGTTGCTTCAAATTATTAATTTAACATATTTAAGGTAATAAACTTTCTTCATCTTACTGAAGTTGATATGAAGCCATAACGGCAGTGCATTTGAAGGAATTCCATAATCTCATATTTAAGTATAAAGCCGGTTTTCTTGTATATGCACATTTAGCAATCGAATATGAGTTTTCAAATCATTATTTTAACATATATAAGTTAATTAACATTCTTCATCTTACTGAAGTTGGCATAACAGCATAACGGCACTGCATTTGGAGGAATTCCATAATCTAATATGTAGGTATAAAGCCGGTTTCCTTGTATATACACATTAATTTAACATATTTAAGGTAATAAGCTTTCTTTACCTTACTGTAGTTGACGTAAGGCCATATCGGCAGTTTATTTGTGTGGAGAACCGAACCAGAGAGCGAACAACAAGAGCCTACCAATACCGAGTAAATTACATACATATATACACTTTCTAGTTGGTTTTATGTTTTGTACTGTGAGGCTGTGAAGACGATACAATAAATTGCCAGAGTGTTGAACTATACACGATTGTCTTATTACTACGAAAATAAGTAGGTTCTTACAGTGGCGACGAGGATGGGATTGTGTGTAGCAGCAGAACATTTTCTTTCAGTTGAAGAGGAAAAAAAACTGAGGTTTGTTTAATTTCTTCCACGCAAGTCGTGGCATCGGTTTTTCTGCATCGGATTTTTCTTGGCGATTTAAAGGCGGCGAGTTGATATACATACATATGTGTGTGCATAGTTAATGTGGTTGCAACGGAGAAGATATTTCTTTGCATGTAGCAAATCAGCACAACTGTCAACTCGAAGCAACGAGTTAAAAGTAACGGGTAAGTTGATGAAATAGCGAAGGAGAAAATATTTCTCTACACTCATCATACCAGCACAATTGTCAATAAGAGACAGCAAAGGTTTGTTCCATTAGATTGGGAACGTTGCAAGGTTTGTTCCATTAGATTGGAAATTTGGCGTTTCTTTTTTTTTAGGCCATTCAATTGGCGCAACTGAATAAGTAAAGAGGCTGCCCTTTAAATTGGTTTGTTGAGCGACAAATACAGTGGCCATTAAATTGGGAGAGCATTTAATTGGAAATTAAAAGTAACACATAATGAAAAAAAGAGAGAATTTGACTTATATGCATAATGAATTTTATTTTTAGGCCACTGAACTGGTAAAATATACTTCTGTCCGGGGCATTAAATTGGCTAAAGAAGAAATAAAAGCAAGCAAGATGAGCGAAATTAAACCATTCTTGTGCGATAGCATTGATAGGGCGTTATTACGAAGCGAGTTGGAAAAATGGCTGAGGTCGTTTACTCTGTATCTTCAATCGGAAGATATTACAAATGAGGTAAAGCGAAGAAACAAACTGCTTCACTTAGGTGGGCCACAACTACAAGTGGTAATTTACAATATCCCTGGGGCCATTGTGGAAGTTGACACTGAACAGCCGGTCGATGTATTTAATATTTTAGTCAAGAAATTAACTAATTTCTTTTCGCCAAAATGAAACTCGTCATTTGAGAGACACATATTTAGAAACATAGCGCCTTTGGAGAACGAAATTTTAACAATTTCTTATTGCGTTTGAGGTACCAAGCTTCTAAATGTCATTTTGGCGAAACAAAAAGCGAAATAGAAGACATCGCTCTAAAAGATAAACTCATTGAGTCGTGGGCTCCAGTGGAGCTTAAAAAACGCTTACTTGAAAAAGAACACGACTTGAAAGAAATTATTGATGCTTACCAGATTCATGAGCAGATATATAAACAATCGCAGGACATGTTACCTAAAAAAGAGGGTGAAGAAGTGAACAGGGTGGTTGCAAAATCAAAAGGGAGCAGGAATAATGGGGGTGAGTGTGGTAGATGTGGTCAGGAGGGGCACGTGAGCTCTGACATTAGTTGTCCAGCAAGAAATGCTAAATGCAATAAATGTGGATTAATAGGGCATTACTCACGCAAATGCAAAACAAAGAGTTTTAAAAGAAAACTCGGCGATGTAAAATACAATAATTCGAAACAGCGCCGATTACATCCGTCAAAAGTTAGGTGTATCGAAAAAGCTAACAACGACTCATCAGATGATTCTCTAGAATATGATTACCTTCAAGTGGAATCGTGCGAATCGACGAACGAGTTAATAAGTTGCCACATTGGTGGACATACTGTCCCTATGATAATAGATTCAGGATCTAGGTTTAACTTGTTAGGTCAAGACGTTTGGAATGCGTTGAATGCCAGTAAAGCAACCATGTGGAACATCCGCACGGAGTCAGCAAATCAATTTAAGGGCTATGCAGCTAATAAAATTTTAACAGTCTTATATGTTTTCGAGGCACCAATAGGGGTGAGAAAGGGTACGGAAGTTATAGCTACTTTTTATGTAATAAAAGATGGGAAAAAATCTCTTTTCGGCCGAGATACTGCCATTCAACTCAAGGTATTGATATTGGGGCTTGATGTAAATAGAATTGAGAAAATAGAACCGTTTCCGAAAATTTTCAATATTAAGATAAAGCTATCGTTTGATAAGTCCATTAAACCAGTCAAACAGCCTTTACGTCGCATTCCAGTTGCTCTAGAGAAACAAGTTGAGAAGAAATTAGAAGAAGCGCTCGCCAAGGATATGATAGAGCCAGTTAGGGGTCCAACTCAATGGTCGTAGTTCTAAAGGATCATGGTGAAATGTGTCTTTGCGTCGATATGCGTAGGGCCAATAAAGCTGTGCTTCGAGAAAACTACCCTCTACCCACGTTCGATACCTTTATGGCGAAACTGAGCGATGCAAAAATATTTTCTCGACTTGATCTTAAATGGGCGTATCACCAATTGGAACTTGAAGAATCAAGTCGAGAAATTACAACATTCATAACACATAAAGGTTTGTTTCGTTACAAAAGATTAATGTTTGGCATCAATTCCGCCCCAAAAATATGTCAGCGGGTTTTCGAGGAGCTACTCTCGACGTGTCAAAATTGCTTGAATTACCGTTGAAAATGTACTTAATGTTTTGAAGAACAACAACGTTTTACTCAATGATGAAAAATGCGTATGGGGGGCAAGAAAGCTTAAATTTTTGGGTCACGTACTCTCGGATGTAGGTATATTTCCGGACCCCGACAAAATTAAAACAATTCTGGAGTTTAGAGCACCGCAAACAAAAGAAGAAACAAGAAGCTTTCTTAGCCTCATCACGTACATCGGAAAATTGATACCGGATATGGCTGATACGACAGAGCCGCTGAGAAAGCTACTTAAGTTAGATGCAAAATTTATATGGGGCCCCACACAACAAAACGCTTTTGCAAAACTGAAACATCTTTTATCAAACATACCCACCTTATCATATTTTGATCCCTCAAATAAAACAAGGGTCATTGCGGATGCAAGTCCTGTGGCTTTGGGTGCAGTCCTTATACAGTTCAATTCTAACAATGAACCGAATATTATTTCTTTTGCCATTAAAAGCCTTTCGGAGGTAGAAAAAAGATATTCTCAAACAGAAAAAGAAAGTTTGGCGCTTGTATGGGCTGTCGAGAGGTTCTATTACTATTTAGTAGGACTAGACTTTGAATTGGTCACCGATCATAAGCCTCTTGAAACCATATTTAAGCCAACTTCAAAATCACCTGCGAGAATTGAACGGTGGCTCTTGAGGCTTCAGTCGTTTAAATTTAAAGTTATATACCGCTCAGGAAAAGAAAATATTGCGGACTCTCTTTCGAGGTTATATAAATTGGAAAGAGCGAAGTCCTTTGATGACAACGTAGAGAAATCTATTTTTCACATAATTTCCAATTCAACACCAACAGCATTGACCATAAGCGAGATCTCAGAGAAGGGTGTAAGGGATAAAGAAATGACTGAAGCCATGGAGTATATTAAATGTGACAGCTGGCCATCAAATACTATCCATAGATACTTTCCATTTAGACACGAATTAACAACAGTTGGTGATATAATTTTGCGCGGCACCCGGATAGTTATACCAACAGACCTACGGGTGAAGGTTTTGGAGCTAGCTCATGAAGGACACCCTGATGAATCCGCCATGAAAAGAAGGTTGAGGGTAAAAGTGTGGTGGCCTTTAATTGACAGAAAAGTAGAAACCTTTGTGAAAAATTGTCGTGACTGTTTAATGGTTTCACGTCCAAATAATCCTACGCCGATGCAAAGGCATGTATTTCCAAATGGCCCTTGGCAATGTGTAGCTACAGACCTGTTGGGACCCCTACCGAATAACGAATATCTACTCGTTTTAATTGATTATTATTCACGCTACCAAGAAATAAAATTCTTGAGGAAAATTACCTCTGATGAAATAATTAACGCTTTACAAGCAATTTTTTGCCGCTTAGGATTACCTAAGTCATTAAGAGCAGATAATGGAAAGCAATTTATTAGCTCAGAGTTTAGAAAATATTGCAAAGATAACAACACCATCCTAATCACGACACCACCCTATTGGCCTCAAGCAAACGCCGAAGTTGAAAATATGAATAAGTCGTTGGTGAAACGCTTGAAAATCGCTCATTCAAAAAAACTTAACTATCTAAAAGAACTTGAAAAATTCATTTTAATGTATAATGTTACCCCTCATGGTACTACCGGATCCGCACCAACTGAACTTATGTCTAACCGCACGATTCGAGACAAGATACCGGGGATACAAGATATATCTGATGATATTTTAGACTCGCCAGCGTGAGACTTGGATATGATAAATAAACAAAAAGGGAAAAGGAAGGGGGATACGACCCGCAGAGCAAAACCGTCTGATATAAAGCCGAGAGACAAAGTATTACTTCGCAACGTTGTGACCTCACATAAACTTATGACCACGTTTGACTCCACGGAACACGAAGTCGTAGAGTGTTGTGAAAATGAAGTGATAGTAGCGGCTGACGGAAAACGCGTTCGTAGGAATATAAGCCACGTTAAGAAGGTGCCACTTCAGGTCCAAGACGAAAACTCAACTCAAACTGCAGTGTCTGGAATAACACCCCCTGTCACATCCACACCTCTCCCTCAACCATCAACCACTGACAGTCACAACGAACATCGGACCAATACCTCTGGAAGTTGCAAGCCTGACGACGGATCCAAAATACGTTTGAAGCTTTATAATAAAAGAGGGATGTGGAGAACCGAACCAGAGACCGAAAAACGAGAGCCTACCAATACCGAGTAAATTACATACAAATATACACTTTCTAGTTGGTTTCCTGTTTTGTACTGTGAGGCTGTGAAAGACGATACAATAAATTGCCAGAGTGTTGAACTATACACGATTGTCTTATTATTACGAAAATAAGTAGGTTCTTACAATTTGGAAGAATTCCACAATCTTATATTTAAGTTTAAAGTCGATTTTCTTGTTTATACACATTTACCAATCGATATTGAGTACTTCAAATCATTAATTTAACATATTTAAGGTAATTAACTTTCTTCATCTTTTTGCAGTTGACACAAAGCCATAAAGGCTGTTCATTTGGAAGAATTCCACAATCTTATATTTAAGTTTAAAGTCGATTTTCTTGTATATACACATTTAGCAATCGATATTGAATAGCTTAAAATTATTAACTTTAAATATTTAAATTAATTAACCTTCCTCGTCTTACTGAAGTTGACATGAAGCCATAACGGCACACAGTGGTATTTCGGCGGAAAAAATAGGATTTTTAAACTTTCCAATTTCAAAACTTTAATGATTGTGTTTTGTAAAGAAATATTTGAATAAGAAAAATTCAGCAAGGTTTTTTATAAAAAGTGAAGTCGACGGAAGTTATTCAATAAAATCAGATTAAAATTATTGTCCAAATAAAGAATTTTTTTTTGTGTGTAAGTCTATAGCTATGGCTTTTCTTTTATTTTATAGTGAAAATATAGCACCTACTTGTTTATAAAATAAAATTATTGAAATTGCCAAAGTAAGCTAATTTTTATATTTTTTCAAAAATTATACTAAAAAATATCAACTTTTCGTTTTTTGATGAAAAAAAACTTTATGTGCTTTACCTTGCTTAGCCCTCTTATTAAAAAAAAAATGAAAGTTCCGAGTCTGCACTTTCAATTAAAAAAAAAAAAACAACCGCCAATTACCGTCCCTTTAAAGAAAGTTTGATCGAATTTCCACAAATACTGATGTCTTCAACAGACTTCTTATAATTTCGGATCATTACAGAAGTAGCTTAAGGCGTCATTCGAACGAAATTTCCTTAGAACTAGATCCCATTGTTAAAGATATGGTGCTTGCATAATATTACAAATAAAAACTAACACAATTTTTCACCTGTTACATATTCAATTAAAACATTGCATATTATATTGGATTTTTATCAAGGTAAAGCTATAAATAACGTCACCTTGCGTTTTAGTTTAATTTTTTTTCATCAGGAGAACTCAATTAAGAAGTGTCCCGAATTTCAAGTCCGTAGGTCCAAAAATAAAAATTTTGGCAATTGCATTTATATAGGAGGTGGGTGTGGCAGTGGGCGGTTTTCCAAGATTTTTTCAAAATTTCTTAACTTAGTCCAGAGTAGTACTTCTGCAAAGTTTCATTGTTGTACGACCCCTCCTTCTATTTTTTTCCAAGAAATGTTTAGGTGTAAAGTCGATTTCTTGTAATTACACATTTAGCAATCGACATTGAGTTGCTTCAAATCATTCATTTAACATATTTAATTTAATTAACTTTCTTCATCTTACTGAAGTTGACATAGAGCCTTAACGGCAGTGCATTTGGAAGAATCCCATAAACTTATATTCAGGTATGAAGTCGATTTTCTTTTATATACACATTTAGCAATCGATATTGAGTAGTTTAAAATCATCGTTTTAACATATATAAGTTAATTAACCTTCTTCATCTTACTGAAGTTGACATAAAGCCATAACGGCGGTGCATCTGGAAGAATTCCATAATCTTATATTTAGGTACAAAGTCAATTTCTTTTACATACACATTTAGCAATGGAAATTGAGTTGCTTCAAATCATTAATTTAACATATTTCAGTTAATTATTAACCTTCCTCATCTTACTGATGTTGGCATAAAGCCTTAACGGCAGTTCATTTGGAAGAATCCCATAAACTTATATTCAGGTATAAAGTCGATTTTCTTGTATATACACATTAAGTATTCGACATTGAGTTCCTTGAAATCATTAATTTAACGTGTTTAAGGTAATTAACTTTCTTAATCTTACTGAAGTTGACATAAAGCCATAACAGCAGTTCATTTGGAAGAATTCCACAATCTTATGTTTAAGTTTAAAGTCGATTTTCTTGAATATACCCATTAAGCAATCGATATTGAGTTTTCAAATCGTTATTCTATCATACGTATAAAAGTTAATTAACCTTCTTGATCTTACTGAAGTTGACATAAAGCCATACCGGCCGTGCATTTGATAGAATTCCATAATCTTATATTTATAAAGTCGATTTTCTTGCTTATACACATTTAGCAATCGATATTGAGTTTTCAAATCATTAATTTAACATATTTAAGATAATTAAGATAATTAACTTTCTTCATCTTACAGAAGTTTATATGAAGCCATAACGGCAGTGCACTTGCAAGAATTCCACAATATTATATTTATTAATAAAGTCGATTTCTTGTATATACACATTTAACCATCGATATTGAGTTGCTTCAAATTATTAATTTAACATATTTAAGGAAATTAACTTTCTTCATTTTACTGAAATTGAGGTGAAGCCATAACGGCAGTGCATTTCGAGGAATTCCATAATCTATCTATCTATATAAATAAAAATGAATCGCCAAAATGTATGTACGCTCATAACTTTAACACGACTGAACCAAATTTGATAATTCTTTTTTTAAAATGTTCGTTGAGGATCAGGGATGGTTTATGCGGAGAAAAAAAATCGAATAATTGCCGGAAAACCCCTAAAAACAGCACTTTTCTTTTTCCCATACAAACAAATGAATGTTTGTTTATTAGTAACGCTAAGGGAACGACTAAGCCAATTTTGGTGAAATTTTCAGAAAATGTTCGATATGGATCGGGGAAAGTTTAGAAATAAAAAAATCTGTACGCTTTTTGTGAGGAAAAGTCGGGAAATTGGACAATTCCAAAAAGTTAATTTTTTCCATACAAATTTTTTTGTTTTGTTTTTCAATATTTGAATCGTTCAAATTTGTCGTTTGCTTCAAAAATTTTTGAAAATTATTTAGTGAAAACTTTATGTGTGTTTCACACTAAGTGATCAATTACAAATTGTAATTTGTTACGATGCCACGAAGAGGTCGCGCGTCGGTTGGCGTTCTTTTTGGCATCAACATAAATTAGTAGCCCAAGGCACATGACCGAGTACTCCCAGAATGCGATGACATACGTGCGGTATTATGCATCGCGGTGAATCAGCAAGCGATCGTCACGATGTCATAGCAAGACTTTTCAACAGCTTCGATGGACACTATCTTGAAGCAACGCATATATGGTGCTGTTAGATGCTAGATGTACTCTGTTGAGTAGCAAAAGAGAGGTTTGCCGCACACACACATTCTTCTCTGGATGGTGGAAGGTGGTTACACCAGATCAAATTGATGAAATAATTCAATTATGCGGCAATTCCTGATGCAAAGAAAGATCCAGTATAATACGAAGTGATGAAAACCAATAAGGTTCAAGGACCTTGCGGGCACCACAACCCCACTTCGGTTTGAATATCTGTCAATAAATGCACGAAATAGTATCCACGTACTTTTCTTTCGGAAATAAAAACTAGAAATGATGGATATCCACTCTATCGGCGTTGCTCACCAGACGACAATGGCAGAAAATTTAGCATTCAATTTAGAGGCGTGAGTATCGAAGTTGACAACACATGGATCGTACCATATTCGCCACTGTTGTCTAATTGACATTCAAAATTCATTTCAATGTTGAGTATTGCAGTTTGGTGTAATCGATAAAATACGTTTGTAAGTACGTCACCAAAGGAAGCAACATGGCCATTATTGGTCTTAAACGATACGGTCGATACGTGAACTGTAATAAAGCGTTTTGTAGGGTATTTTCTTTTGCAATTCATGAACGTTTTCCGACTGTTGTGCGTTTCGCAGTTAATTTGGAGAATGTCCAAAGAGTGTATTTTAACCCAAAGAATACAGTATAGCCAGTGGAAACATCGCCAGCAACAAAATTAACATTGACGAGTTTTTTCTTAACTTTCGTCAGTGATGTGTTTGTGAGAACATTGCTCTATTCGAAAATACCTTGATATTGTACATGGAATGCATCGCCGAAGAAATAGTTACGCAGAAAGCAAGGCCAACCAGTAGATTGACATCCAGGTGTCTAATGCATTAGGACGAATTTACACAATCCACCCGAAAAACGACGATTGTTTCTACCTTCGGTTGCTATTGATTAATGTACGCGGTTCACCTTTATTTGAGTCATTGCTTACTGTGAATGGTATATGGGAAGTGTGCAAGTTTTGGAGAAGTAAGCCAGCAATTACAAATGCTGAAACACGCTAAACACTGGAATGAAAATGAAGTTCGCATACTTTTCGATATAAACCTCGACATTGTCAAAGACATTTTAAATCGTCTTCGCTAAAAATTGGAAATGGTTCAATTTCGGTTGATACTTCCGGTGTTTCGATATCAATTCCATCTTCCCTTTATCAATTCACGAAGGATGAACTCATCACAAATGTTCGGACATTGTCCAAATTATCACAACTACGATTCTTTAAGTGCACGCACAATGTTAGCTGCCAAAAATACCGATGTTGTTGACTTCAGCTGGAATATTCAAAGTCAAGTTCCGGGAGACTTGCGCTCATACAAATCGATCGATCGTCTTGACTATGAAGACGACGCCGTGAATTATCCAGTGGTATTCCTAAATTCTTTGGACAGGCTTGATATGCCACCGCATCATTTGCGTCTCAAAGTAGGATCTGTCGTTATTATGTTTCCCAATCGTCATGCGCCGCAACTGTGTAATGGAACCCGACTGATTGTAACGCACCTATCGAGTACAAAGGGACAGAATGCTTGATTCTACGAATTCCTTTGAGATCTAACGATTTCTCATTTCAGTTCAAACGTATTCAGTTTCCACTGAAAATTGAATTTGAGATGACAGTCAACAGGACCTAAAGATAGTCGCATCGTGTGAGGTATAATTTTGGAAATGCTATGTTTTTCACATGGCCGTAGCGTGCTCATGAGTTGGAAAACCATCTTTTCTGTACACCGGAACAGAAACCGAAAAATGTTATTTATAAAGCTTCGTTACATTGAAAAAAAATTAAATGATAAATTTAACTTTTTTTTCATTTCAAACTACATAATTTCACGCAGGTCAACGGCTGCGGGGTCAGCTAGTATATAAATAAAAATGAATCGCCAAAATGTATGTACGCTCATAACTTTCATACGGCTGAACCAAATTTGATAATTCTTTTTTTAAAATGTTCGTTGAGGTTCAGGGATGGTTTCTGCGGAGAAAAAAAATCGAATAATTGCCGGAAAACACCCAAAAACAGCCCTTTTCTTTTTTTCATACAAACGAATGAATGTTTGTTCGTTAGTAACGCTAAGAGAACGGCTGAACCAATATTGATGAAATTTTAAGAGGTTGTCCGTTGTAAATCAAGGAGGGTTTAGAGATAAAAAATATCTTATACTTTTCGGGAAAAGTCGGCAAATTGAATAATTCCAAGAAGTAACTTTTTTCCATAAAATTTTTTTTTTTTCAATTTTTGTTTGTTTTGTTTTTCAATATTTTGATTTGTAAATTATTTGAATAGTACAATTTCGGTCGTTTGCCTTTTTATTCCGGCTATTCAAAAGAAAAATTATTGAAAATTATTCAGTGAAAACTTTACGTGTATTTCACACAAAGAGGTCAGTTGCAGATTGAAATTTGTTACGAAGCCACGAAGAGGTCGCGCTAATATCGGTCGGCGTTCTGTTTGGCAACAATTTATGGCAGCCTAAGGCAAGGCAAGGCAAGAAGTACTCCCATGATGCGGCGACATACGTGCGGAATTATGGATCGCGATCAATCAGCAAGCGATCGTCACGATGTCACAACACGACTTTTCAAACAACAGTTACGATGTTTGATTGACTTTATCTTGAAGCAACGTATATGTGGTGCTGTTGGATGCTAGATGTACTCTGTTGAGTGGCAAAATAGAGGTTTTCCGCACGCACACATTCTTCTTTGGATGATGGTTACACCAGATCAAATTGATGAAATCATTTCTCCGGAAATTCCTGATGTAGAAAAAGATCCAGTATTATATGAAGTGGTGGAAACCAATGTGGTGCATGGACCTTGCGGACACTACAATCCCTTTTCGGTTCGTATGTCTGACAATAAATGCACGAAACACTATCCATGTGCTTTTCTTTCGGAAACACAAACTAGAAATGAGGGATATCCACTCTATTGGCGTCCCTCAGCAGATAACAGAACATTCAGCATTCAACTCAGAAGAGTGAATATCGAAGTTGACAACACATGGATCGTGCTGTATTCACCATTATTGTCTAATTCATATTCAAGACTTATACCAGTGTTTAGTAATGCAGTTTGGTGAAATCGATAAAATACGTTTGAAAATACGTCACCAAAGGAAGCAACATCGCGATTATTGGTCTTGAATAATACCATCGATACGTGAACTGCAATAAAGCGCTTTGTATGATATTTATTTTTGCACTTCATGAGTGTTTTCCGACTGTTGTGCGTCTCGCAGTTAATTTGGAGAAAGACCAAAGAGTGTATTTCAACCCAGAGAATATGGTATAACCAGTGGAAACATCGCCAGCAACAAAATTAACATTGACGAGTTTTTTCTTAACTTTCGTCAGTGATGTGTTTGTGAGAACATTGCTCTATTCGGAAATACTTTGATATTATGCATGCAATGCCTCGTCGAAGAAATTGTTACGCAGAAAGCATGACCACCCAGTAGATTGACATCCAGGTGTCTTATCAACTAATGCATTAGGACGAATTTTCACAATCCACCCGAAAAACGACGATTGTTTGTATCTTCGGTTGCTATTGATTAATGTACGCGGTTCAACTTTATTTGAGTCATTGCTTACTGTGAATGGTTCGAAGTGTGCAAGTTTTGGAGAAGTAAGCCGTTAATCACTGGAATGAAAATAATATTTATTATTTTAATATTTAGCAATCGATATTGAGTTGTTTCATGTCATTAATTTAACATATTTAAGGTAATTAACTTTCTTCATCTTACTAAAGTTGACACGAAGCCATAACGGCAGTGCACTTGTAAGAATTTCACAATCTTATATTTATTTATAAAGTCGTTTTCTTGTATATACACATTTAGCAATCAATATTGAGTTGCTTCAAATCATTAATTTAATATATTTAAGGTAATAAACTTTCTTCATCTTACTGAAGTTGACATAAAGCCATAACGGCAGTGCGTTTGCAAGAATTCCACAATTTTGTATTTATTTATAAAGTCGTTTTCTTGTATATACACACTTAGCAATCAATATTGAGTTTTCAAATCGTTATTCTTATAAATGTATAAAAGTTAATTAACCTTCTTGATCTTACTGAAGTTGACATAAAGCCATTCGCAGTGCATTTGATAGATTTCCATAATCTTACATTTATAAAGTCGATTTTCTTGTATTTACACTTTTAGCAATCTATATTGAGTTTTAACAACATTATTTTAATATATATAAGTTAATTGATCTTCTTCATCTTACTGAAGTTGACACAAAGACATAACAGCAATGCTTTTGGAAGAATTCGATAATCTTATATTTAGGTCTAAAAACGATTTTCTTGTATATACACATTTAGAAATCGACAATGCGTTGCTTTAAATCATTAATTAAACATATATAAGTTAATTAACTTTCTTCACCTTACTGAAGTTGACATCAAGCCATAACGGCTGTGCACTTGCAAGAATTCCACAATTTTATATCTATATAAATAAAAATGAATCGCCAAAATGTATGTACGCTCATAACTTTCATACGACTGAACCAAATTTGATAATTGTTTTTTTAATGTGTTCGTTGTGGATCGGGGAAGGTTTAGAAATAAAATTACCTTATACTTTTAATTAGGAAAGGTCGGAAAATTGGACAATTCCAAAAAATAACTCCTTTTCACATAATTTTTTTTTTTTCAATTTTTGTTTGTTTTGTTTTTCAATATTTTGTTTTGTAAATTATTTGAATCGTTCAATTTCGGTCGCTTGCTTTTTTAATCCAGCTATTCAAAAGAAAATTTTTTGAAAATTATTCAGTGAACACTTTATGCGTGTTTCACATAAAAAGATCAATTACTGATTGAAATTTGTTACGAAGCCACGAAGAGGCCGCGCTAATATCGGTCGGCGTTCTGTTTGGCATCAATTTATGGCAGCCTAAGGCAAGGCAATGCAGGAAGTACTCCCCGGATGCGATGACATATAGTACGTGCTGAATTATGGACCGCGATAGCTACTCAGCGATCGTCACGATGTCGCAACACGACTTTTCAATCAACAGTTACGATGTTTGATGGACTTTATCTTGAATCAACGTGCTGTTAGATGCTGGATGTACTCTGTTGAGGGGCAGAGAAAAGGATTGCCGCTTTTTCTTTTTTGGATGGTGGATGGTGGTTACATTAGATTAAATTGATGCAATAATTTTTGCGGAAATTCCTGATCCAGAGATAGATCCAGAATTATACGAAGTGGTAAAAACCAATATGGTTCATGAACATTGCGAACACCACAATCCTTCTTCGGTTTGTATGTCTGACAATAAATGCACGAAACACTATCCACGTGCATTTCTTTAGGAAACGCAAACTGGAAATGATGGATATCCACTGTATTGGCGTCGCTCACCAGACGACAATGGCAGAACATTTAGCATTCAATTTAGAGGAGTGAATATCGAAGTTGACAATACATGGATCGTACTATATTCGCCAATGTTGTCTAATTCACATTCAAAACTTGAGTGTTACAGTTTGGAGAAATCACTGAAATACGTTTGCAAATACATCACCAAAGAAAGCAACATTGCGATTATTGGCCTTGAATGAGATGAGATCAGTAAGTCGATACGTGAACTGCAATAAAACGCTTTGTAGGATATTTACTTTTGCATTTCATGAAAGTTTTCCGACTATGGTGCGCCTCACGGTTCAACTTCATTTAAGTCATTGCGTACTGTGAATGGTAGAGTGTTTGCAAGCCAGCAAGTACAATTACTGGAACATGATAATAACTGGAATCAAATGATGGACGATGCGATAGATACTACGCATGCCACAGAAGTTCGCATACTTTTCGCGAAGATCATTTCGACATATCATCCTTCAAATTCGCGTCAATTAAGGGATACGAAAAAAATGATATTGTCGATGACATTTTACATGGTATTCGCTAATGATTGGAAATGGCAAATTTCGATTGATACTTCCATTGGTTTGATATAAATTTTCCCTGCCTATTGTCAATTCACTTCAACGAAAGAAGAACTGATCACGTTTATCCCAACAATAGCAAATTGTCATAACTGCGATTGCTTGAGAGCCCGCGCAGTTTTAGTTGCCAAAAATACAGATGTTAATGACTTAAACTGGAAGATTCACAGTCAAATTCAGATGGGTTTGCGCTCATACAAATCGATCGATCGTCTTGACAATGAAGACAAAGCCGTGAATGCCGCAGCATAATTTGCATCTCAAAGTTAGATCTGTCATTTGTATGTTTCACAATCTTCATTTATTCACCGAAACTGTGTAAAGAACCCCAAAAATTGTGACGCAGTTACCGAATATAAGGGGACAGTAATTTCATTTCAAATATATTCCGTTTCTAGAGAAAATTGCATTTGTGATGGCAATCAACAGGACAAAAGGACAGATAGATAGAAGTGTGGCATAAATCTAGAAAAGCCATGTTTCGTGTTCACGAATTGGAAACCCATCTTCTCTGTATATTTACGCACCAGAACAGAAAACAAAAAAATTTGTGTATCAAGCTGCCCTACATTAAAAAAAAAAATGATTTTCAACACAACATAAATTCAACTTTCTTTTCATTTCAAAACACATAAATTCACGCTGGGCAACGGCTGCGGGGTCAGCTAGTTTATTTATAATGTCGGTTTTCCTGTATATACACATTAAGCAATCGTTATTGAGTTTTCAAATCGTTATTTTAATATAAGTATATAAATTAATTAACCTTCTTCATCTTACTGAAGTTGACATAAAGCCATAACGGCGGTGCATTTGATAGAATTCCATAATCTTACGTTTATTTATAAAGTCGATTTTCTTGTTTATACACATTTAGAAATCGATATAGAGTTTTCAAATCATTATCTTAACATATATAAGTTAGTTAATCTTCTTCATCTTACTGAAGTTGACACAAAGCCATAACAGCAATGCATTTGGAAGAATTCCATAATCTTATATTTAGGTCTAAATTCGATTTTCTTGTATATAAATATTTAGCAATCGATATTGAGTTGTTTCATGTCATTAATTTAACATATTTAAGGTAATTAACTTTCTTCATCTTACTGAAGTTGACACGAAGCCACAACAGCAGTGCACTTGTAAGAATTTCACAATATTTATCTATAAAGTCGTTTTCTTGTATATACACATTTAGCAATCGACATTGCGTTGCTTTAAATCATTAATTAAACATATATAAGTAATTAACTTTCTTCATCTTACTGAGGTTGACATGAAGCCATAACGGAAGTGCACTTGCAAGAATTCCACAACCTTTTATTTATTTATAAAGTCGTTTTCTTGTATATACACATTTACCAATCGATATTGAGTTTTCAAATCGTTATTTTAATATATTTAAGTTAAATTACTTTCTTCACATTTTTGCAGTTGACGCAAAGCCGAAACGGCAGTTCATTTGGAAGAATTCCACAATCTTATATTTGAGTTTAAAGTCGATTTTCTTGTATATACACTTTTGACAATCGATATTGAGTTGCTTCAAATCTTAAACTTTAAATATTTAAATTAACTAACCTTCCTCATCTTATTGAAGTTGGCATGAAGCCTTAACGGCAGTGGATTGGGAAGTGTTCCGTAATCTTATATTTAGGTATTAAGTCGATTTTCTTGTATATACACATTTAGCAATCGATATTGAGTTGCTCCAAATCAATAGTTTAACATACTTAAGGTAATTAACTTTCTTCATCTTACTGAAGTTGGCTTAAAGCCTTAACGGCAGTGCACTTGTAAGAATTTCACAATCTTATATTTATTTATAAAGTCGTTTTCTTGTATATACACACTTAGCAATCGATATTGAGTTTTCAAATCGTTATTTTAACATATTTAAGTTAATTAACCTTCTTCATATTTTTGCAGTTGACGCAAAGCCAAAACGACGGTTCATTTGGAAGAATTCCGCAATCTTATATTTAAGTTTAAAGTCGATTTCTTGTATATACACATTAAGCAATCGACATTGCGTTGCTTTAAATCATTAATTAAACATATATAAGTAATTAACTTTCTTCATCTTACTGAAGTTGACGTGAAGCCATAACGGAAGTGCACTTGCAAGAATTCCACAACCTTTTATTTATTTATAAAGTCGTTTTCTTGTATATACACATTTACCAATCGATATTGAGTTTTCAAATCGTTATTTTAATATATTTAAGTTAAATTACTTTCTTCACATTTTTGCAGTTGACGCAAAGCCGAAACGGCAGTTCATTTGGAAGAATTCCACAATCTTATATTTGAGTTTAAAGTCGATTTTCTTGTATATACACTTTTGACAATCGATATTGAGTTACTCCAAATCTTTTGCTTTAAATATTTAAATTAATTAACATTCCTCATCTTATTGAAGTTGGCATGAAGCCTTAACGGCAGTGCATTGGGAAGAGTTCCATAATCTTATATTAAGGTATAAAGTCGATTTTCTTGTATATACACATTTAGCAATCGATATTGAGTTGCTTCAAATCAATAGTTTAACATACTTAACGTAATTAACTTTCTTCATCTTACTGAAGTTGGCTTAAAGCCTTAACGGCAGTGCATTGGGAAGAGTTCCATAATTTATAATTATGTATAAAGTAGATTTTCTTGTATATATACTTTAAGCAATCAATATTGAGTTACTTCCAATCTTTAGCTTTAAATATTTAAGTTAATTAACCTTCCTCATCTTATTGAAGTTGGCGTGGACCCGTAACGGCTATGCATTTGGAAAAATACCATAATCTTATATTTAAGTTTAAAGTCGATTTTCTTGTATATACACATTGAGCAATAGACATTGAGTTGCTTCAAATCATTAATTTAACATATTTAAGTTAATTAACTTTCTTAATATTTTTGAAGTGGATGCAAAGCCAAACCGGCAGTTCATTGGAAAGAATTCAACAATCTTATATTTAAGTTTGAAGTCGATTTTCTTGTATATGCACATTTAGCAATCGATATTGAGTTGCTTCAAATTATTATCTTTAAATATTTAAATTAATTAACTTTCTTTATCTTACTAAAGTTGATATGAAGCCATCACGGCAGTGCTCTTGCAAGAATTCCACAATCTTATATTTATTTATAAAGTCGATTTCTTGTATATACACATTCAGCAATCGATATTGAGTAGCTTCAAATTATTAACTTTAAATATTTAAATTAATTAACCTTCCTCATTTTACTGAAGATGACATAAAGCCATAATGACGGTGCATTTGGAAGAATTCCATACTGATATACTTATTTATAAAGTCGATTTCTTTTATATAAATTATATTTTTGTCGTTTTGAACAGACTTTATTAAATAAAAAACTTTACAATTATAGCAATTTTTGGGAGTACAACTTTTATTATTAAATTTTATGAGGATTCAACTCCTCTTGCTGATCGCCACTTTTATAATGATTGATTCAATGATTTTTACATTTACTCATAACGTTCTGACGCTGTCAACTGGCGTCAGTATTTTTCCACATTATTAGTACCGTTATGCATTTAATGTGTTAGAATTCCAGGAATGTGAACGTCATCATCACTATTTACTTTGTGGTTGATACAGGGTTGCTGCCTTTGACAACAAAGCATCAAAATTCTTACGTTATTCCAGGAATAAGAAAATGAAGAACAAAATAGATGAGTCAAAAGCGATTTTCAACATAACCCAGCATACGAAAATGAGTAGCAAAATCAATCATCCAAAGATGATACCTTAACTACCCCCGTTGTTAAAATCGAAAGTCTTCGGATCGAAGTAAAGTCTATCTAAACCAGGCTGTTTTCGATGTTGGTATGTGCTTGTTGATTGACGAATCTTTACGCAGTGACAAACATCCAATTTGCGGAAGCAATTACTTATCTTAAATTAATTACAATATATCTTATAAAGCTATACAGTAGGTATTTAAATTTAAATAGTCATTCTTCTTCTTAGAACCTAAAGTTATTAAATTGACAATTTTTAAAGCAAAAGAGAAAAAAGAATATGATCTTTCAAAACATGAAAAAAGTGGTTGGTTTTGTATACTTTTTTAACTTCGGTTTGTCAACGTGTTTTTCGTGTCTTCTTTTCACTAAATAATATGTTTTATCTGAGATTGCTCTTATGTATTCTTTTGCCATCTATTAAAACTGTTGTACCAAGATCTTTCTCGATAATTTTCTGTAAAAAAACTTTATCCAAGTCTCTTGTTGCGCCTCAAGAAGACATTTTCACCGGGATGATATGTTTTCATATTTTTATTTTGGTTACACCTTTTTAAAGTATCTTCCTGAGCTGCAACCAAAGACTTCCTAAGACTTACTAAACCTTCTTCCGAGTTCCTGTGAAACGCATCAATTGGCTTAGCATTAATCACGAAATGAATACTGCAATTGTACTTGTGCGTTGCTAATAATACTAAATCGATAATGTCATCAATTTGCTGCTGCTGCTTAATACATCGGATAATTTCAAGTAGTGTGGAATGAAACCTTTCCACCTGACCATTCCTTGTACTGTGGAGAGTTGGAATAAAAAACTGACTAATGGAAAAATTGTCTCTAAGCAGTGTTGTAATAGCGTTTGATTTCAGGGATTTTTCATTGTCGGAAACGATAGTTGTAGTATTTTGGAATACCAGCAAGATTTCTAAAAGTGCATATCTGATATCGATCATGGTTCTGGATGCAATAGGTTTCACGATAGCAAATTTAGTTAATTTGTCTACGCAGGTCAGGAATAAATGTTTGGAAATTATAAATACATCAATGTGAAGGATTTCTCCTGGTTTATTAGGAATTGGGATTTGACCTATCAATGCATCTGGTGGTTTACGTTTTTACTTATTTTCTAAACATATTTTGCAGTTTGTAATTATTGTTTTAAGTAATTTTTTCATATTTGGAAAATAGCACTCTCGCGAAATTTGCTGAAAGTTTTCATGTAGCCCTCGATGGGCCCGATTGTGCTCGGTTGTAATTGTTTCCAGTTGGTCATCCTTATTGATTAAGTCAATGACGAAGAGCTCAGTATGAATAAACTTAACGCTAGGAAATGCCGATACTATAGAGTTTTGAGTTTCACCTAATGTGGGAAGAGTACAGTGTATTCCATTGGTAACGTCAGGGTTAATAGCAAATTTTGAAAACTTAATGAGATTTTCAACTGAATTGTATGTGATAGTATGTCTAATCATTTTTTGGAAAATAATTTTTATATTTTTACTGCATGAGCCTGATTTAGATAACAATAGCTGATTTCTAAATTGATTTACGGAGTTTCTAACTGTCTTTATTACGTTACTTGATGATATCTCCCTATGCATAGTTTCGGACGAGGTAATATCATTTAAGTTGTGAGAAAACTGTCTTGATAGTGCATCCGCTAATTTATTTTCTCTTCCGGGCTTATAATAAAACTTAGGGGAAAATTCCTCAATAAATGCGCGCCACCTTTTCATTTTGTTGTTTGGGGTTTTTTCTGACATCGCAAATATTAGTCGTTGATGGTCAGTAAAAATTTTGATATCCTGTATTCCATATAAATAATGATGAAGTGTTTTCAACGCCTACACTATAGCAAGTAATTCACGTTCATTTACAGCGTAGTTTTCTTCACTCTTCGAAAGTGTTCGCGAAATCACAGTTATTGCACGCCCTTTTTGTGACAAAACCGCACCCAGTGCCTTCGACGAAGCATCGGTTGTAAGCTCAAATGGTTGGTTATAGTCTGGATATTGAAGTAACACGTCCTCAGAAGCTAAAATATGCTTAATTTTTTCGAATGCACGTAATGCTTCGTCGTTGAGATTGATTTTGATCTGTTTCGAAGTTTTTGTACCAACCTGTCCGTTTTCATCGCGAAGATACAGAGTTAAAGGTTTTACGATAGAGGTATAATCCTTCACAAAACGTCGATAATACCCGGACAACCCGAGAAATGAACGCAAGGCTCGCAGCGTTCTTGGGGGTTCATAATTGACGATATCATTGACCTTTTCTGTGCAAGTTCTTATGCCTTTTTCAGACACAAGAAAACCCAAAAACTGTACTTCCGATTTGAAAGATTTTGACTTTTCTGGGAGACACGCGTATTTCAGCATTTGCAAGCTTTTGTAGAATATAATCCATGTGCTTCAAATGCGATTCTTCATTGGGGGAGTATATGATTATGTCGTCCACATAAACATGGCAGAATTTACCAATAACTTCGCGTAGCATATCATCGATAGTCCTTTGAAATATACTGGGTGCGTTCCTCAGACCAAAAGGTAGCCGACAAAACTCGTATTTTCCGTTATTAATACTGAAGGCGGTTTTTTGCCTGTCCTGTTCGGTCATTACAATTTGGTGGAATCCGGATTTTAGATCTAAAGTTGTAAACCATTTTGAACTTCCTAGGTTGGCCAATATAACGGACGTATCCGGGATTGGGTATCGATCAGGAATAGTTTTTTCATTGATTTTTCTAAAATCAATTACCATACGTAAATTAGGCTTTCCATTTTTATCAACGCCTTTTTTAGAAACAACGTGCACGGGAGAATTGCAAGGTGAACAAGATTCTTGGATGATATCATCTTTAAGAAGCGATTTTATCTCATTGTTTATAAAAGGAGCTACTGATATCGGGTATGGATAGCTTTTGGTGTAAATTGGATCTCCTGTAGTTGTACGGATACGGGCCTGAACTCTAGTACTATACGGCAAAGCTCTATCTGGATCGGCAAAGGCATTAAAATTATTATTTATAATCTTACGGAATTGTGGCTGATATTTTACTGGCACTGAGAATTCTGTTATCGTTATTAGATTAACAGTATTACATGAAAGAAAATGTAATTTAACTTTACCACTTCGATAAAATAAATACCCTCTAACAGTGTCAATTTTCGCATCGATTTGTTTTAAAAATCGTATCCGATAATACCGTCAAACGTACTTAAGCTTGGTAGCAAGTAAAACGTTGAGGTATTTTCTAAAATGTTTATTTGGTATTTTTTATTAATGACATTTTCACCATTTATCGATTTTAGTTTAAAACTATTTTCTAATTCCTTAATACCTTGAATAAATGGTAATGGCTTAATATAATTTTTTGATGTACCTGTGTCAATAAGAATGCGAAGCTTCTGACCGTTCTTGCTCTTTTTGTAATAAACGGCAGGAGCGATTTTAGTTTAAATAATTTATCTCATCTTCACATTCCGAAATCGCGACATTAACTTCATCATAATTATAGTGAGCTTCTTTATTTTGACTACAATTATCATCAATGCATTGGTGTTCATAATCATTCGAAGATGACGCTCCTTCTGGCATAAAATTAACTTTCTGTATCTTATGAAACGGCGAACGATCAGATAGTAATCGATTATTAGTACGTTTAAATGCCACTGGCGGAGAAGTATTTGGATTCTGTTATTCTAAATTATATTTAGGGGTAAACACCTTTTACGGTAAAAAGGAACTTCGCGAATTATTACGTTGTCTGTAAAAGCTTGAACCATTATCAATTTCCATTGAGATAGGTTTATCTAAATTCTGGTTTTTCGTCTTTGTCGACTGACGTTGGTGTAAAAATGGCCTTGATCGGTAATGCTTATTCAAGTTACCTAATGCAAATGCTTCTGCGAATTCGTAACGCATATGACTAGTTTGATGCTCTTGCGCAACTGCCAGTGCTGATGGAAGGTCCTTGGGTCTAGCGGAAAATAAGACATCACATAACGGTCTTCGAAGGCCAGATATGAAGACACGTAAAGCATTCTCTCAAGCCCGTTCGTTGAAAGCAGCTAGGAGCTCGTTGTTACCGCTGTAGGTCATAATCTTCTTATTAATAATCAAAGATAACGTTTTGTCTATTCTATTGTAGTAATCAGTGAGAGACAAATTATCCTGCCTTAAAACGCTTAACTCATTCTCTAATATATATAACGGTCTTTTATCTGAATAAGTCTGGTCAAGCTTAGCGATTATTGCTTTAAAATTAAGAACGGTATTAAACGATGCAAGAGTGGAGTCAGCAGATTCGATAATTTTATTTCTAAATATTCCCATAGCAATAAAATACCTCTCTGAGCCCTCTTTGTACTAATTCATAGCGACTTGCGCAGTACTTCGCCAACCTGGGTAAGAAGCCGAATCACCTTTGAATTCAGGTAAAGATTTAATCAAGTCTAAACTTGCATTATCTTGAATTATTGGATTTATAGCTACCGGAAGGTATGGTTCTACGCTTGGGGGATGTAAATTGTAAACTGCTAAATTTAACTGACGCAACTGTTTTGCAAATTCTAATTTAGTGCGCTCATTGGTTTCGTTAACAACTTGCAGAACCTGCTCTTCATTGACACATAAGTATAAAAGTTAATTAACCTTCTTCATCTTACTGAAGTTGACATAATCTTATATTTATAAAGTCGATTTTCTTGTATATACACTTTTAGCAATCGATATTGAGTTTTAAAATCATTATTTTAATACATATAAGTTAATTAATCTTCTTCATCTTACTGAATTTGACACAAAGTCATAACAGCAATGCATTTGGAAGAATTCCATAATCTTATATTTAGGTTCAAAGTCAATTTTCTTGTAAATAAATATTTAACAATCGATATTGAGTTGTTTCAAATCATTATTTTAACATATATAAGTTAATTAACCTTCTTCATCTTACTGAAGTTGACATGAAGCCATAACGGCGGTGCGTTTGATAGAATTCCATAATCTTATATTTATTTATGAAGTCGATTTCTTGTATATACACATTTAGCAATCGATATTGAGTAGCTTCAAATTATTAACTTTAAATATTTAAATTAATTAACCTTCTTCATCTCACTGAAGTGAACGTAAAGCCTTAACGGCAGTGCATTTGGAAGAATTCCATAATCTTATATTTAGGTATAAAGAAGACTTTCTTGTATATACCCATTAAGCAATCGATATTGAGTTGCTTCATATCCTTAATTTAACATATTTAAGTTAATTAGCTTTCTTCATCTTTTTGCAGTTGACACAAATCCACAACGACAGTTCTTTTGGAAGAATTCCACAATCTTATATTTATTTATAAAGTCGTTTTCTTGTATGTATATACACATTTAGCAATCGATATTGAGTAGCTTCAAATTATTAACTTTAAATATTTAAATTAATTAACCTTCTTCATCTTACTGAAGTTGACACGAAGCCATAACGGCAGTGCACTTGTAAGAATTTCACAGTCTTTTATTTATTTATAAAGTCGTTTTCTTGTATATACACATTTAGCAATCGATATTGAGTTGCTTCAAATAATTAATTTAACATTTTTAAGGTAATAAACTTTCTTCATCTTACTGAAGTTGACATAAAGCCATAACGGCAGTGCATTTGGAAGAATTCCATAAACTTATATTTAGGTATAAAGTCGTTTTCTTGTATATACACATTTAGCATTCGATATTGAGTTTTTAAGTCGTTATTTTAACATATTTAAGTTAATTAACTTTCTTCATATTTTTGCAGTTGACGCAAAGCCAAAACGGCAGTTCATTTGGAAGAATTCCACAATCTTATATTTAAGTTTAAAGTCGATTTTCTTGTATATACACTTTTAGCAATCGATATTGAGTTACTTCAATTCTTTAGCTTTAAATATTTAAATTAATTAACCTTCTTCATCTTATTGAAGTTGGCATGAAGCCTTAACGGCAGTGCATTGGGAAGAGTTCCATAATCTTATATTTAGGTATAAAGTCGGTTTTCTTATATACACACATTCAGCAATCGATATTGAGTTGCTTCAAATCATTAATTTAACATATATAAGTTAATTAACTTTCTTCATCTTACTGAAGTTGGCTTAAAGCCTTAACGGCAGTGCATTGGGAAGAGTTCCATAATCTTATAATTATGTATAAAGTAGATTTTCTTGTACATACACTTTTAGCAATCGATATTGAGTTACTTCAAATCTTTAGCTTTAAATATTTAAATTAATTAACCTTCTTCATCTTATTGAAGTTGGCATGAAGCCTTAACGGCAGTGCATTTGGAAAAATACCATAATCTTATATTTAAGTTTGAAATCGATTTTCTTGTATATACACATTTAGCAATCGATATTGAGTAGCTTTAAATTATTATCTTTAAATATTTAAATTAATTAACCTTCCTCATCTTACATGGCTGAGCTCAGGCCACCAAGGTTCACAGCTTGGCGAGCTGTTGACGACCTAAGTTCTTAGGTTAGCTGCAAATATCCAATAAGCAGTCCCTGACCAAGAGCGACAGGAGAGGAGGGTTCGGCTTAAAAGACCTGAGGCATCCACAACCCCATAGAGGGCTGCCTCGAGGGATTACCTACCCATGAGAGGGAGGCAACATAGCGACGAGGGACGCTACAACGGAAACCGTAAGGAAAAGAAATCCCCAACTGTAAATGCTCGGCCGGGGCAATAGCTAGCTGCCTGAGAAATGCAGATTAGTCGTAAATACCAAATACAGCACCCGATTAAAGAACACAGCACTGATGACAAAGAAAGAAATCACGCAACAAAGTAGGACCACGATTTTGACACACGATTTGGAAACGTTTAACTTGGGCTGACGGCTGTGGCATTCTGTTACCTCAGTATACAAGGGTGACATCTTGCAGAAATGGCTTTCAGGGAAATGTCATTGGCGCCTCCGTCCCGTTAAAACTTTGGCAGGGCTTCATGTACGTTCGACGCTACGTCGCCATTAGGTTGGCGGTACAGGCTCAGTTGATTTCAATCCTGACTAGTGCTATGGTCCTGGCTCTGAACACGAATTCCCATAAGGTTTCGTGTCAACCCTCGTGTGGCCTCCCTGCAATGCACAGATAATCACAGGGACCGAAAATGCAACTGTACAATCGAGCGAAGATAGCGGCTTGAAGCGGGGACCCTTACAGAATGAACAAAGAAAACAACGAAAACAACACGCCAGCACAAAACCAAAAAGGACAAATGGACGACGAATTAAATGCCTTCCGAAGACAAAGCAGAATTTTGCGCTCGCCACCACAGATGGGAAATGAGAGGGCAATCCAAATGGTTTGCGTAGAGGAAACCGCCTCCCCTATGCCTGGATCAGCGGAAGCAAACAGGAAAATGAGTAATAGGACTCCGGCTACCGACCGAGGCCTTCGAAATGGACACAACTCTCCAAGGCAGGAATTAATTCGAAAAATGAGAGCAGAAGAGGATGAAACAACTGGACACAACTCTCCAAGACAGGAATTCATTCGGAAGATGAGAGCAGAAGAGGATGAAGCTCTTTTAAAGTGTAGCGCTACTCTGAAAAAGATGAAGTTGGAAATGCTAAGATAGAAAAATATAAATATCGATGTAAAAAATGGGATATCTGAGCTAGAGGAACTCTTCGATATTATCGGTAGCCTGCGCCGAAACAGGAAAAAGGCAGAAAGAGACACGAGACGCACGAACACAACTAGTTCCTTGGATGCATGCAACGAACAAGCCGATGTTTCAACGCCAGTGACAACTCTTTCCAAACGAACGGCACCAAGGCCAATAGAACAGGAGTCAGAGAAAAGGGGGCGAGGACCCGGAAATACTGTGTGGCACGTAGTAAAAGGAAAAAGGAAACAGCAGCCAAAACGTCATCAAAGCGAAGAGCAAACTCAGGGACAAAAAGATGACAAGCTCCAGAAGCAGAAACGGGCATCCAGAACAAGAGTTCGACCAGAAGCAGTGATAATCAAACCGGCAGAAGGCCGGAGCTACGCGGAGGTGCTTCAAAACATACGGCAACACGTCATGACAGACCAAGACAAAGTGGAAGTGCGAGCAATACGGAAAACAAAATCAGGCGCCCTGCTCCTAGAACTAAATAAAGGAGAAAAACCGAAACCAGAGCTCAAAAATGCTGTCACGAGAAATCTACGTGGTTTAGCTTCTGTAAGGGAGCTAAAGCAGAAAGCCACAATTGAGATCCGAGACCTCGACTCCTTATCCACCGCAGCAGAAGTCACGACCTCCGTAAGACGCGTGCTAGAGAATTCAGATGAAGAAATCACAGTGAGGACAAGCGCTCCAAATCCTCGCGAACAAATACGCGCATATGTGACGCTGACAGCCGATAGTGCAAACAGGGTACTAAAAGAAGGTCACATAAAAATAGGATGGATCAGCTGCAGGATGAAGCTTATGAAGGAAGTCAAAAAATGCTACAGATGATTTGACTTCGGCCACTTACAATGCGAATGCAAAGGGCCCGACAGAAAAGGCCAAGGATTATGTATAAGATGTGGGCACAAGCTGAAAGACTGCAAAAATCCACCGAGCTGTTGTCTCTGCGTAGAACATAAGCATACACAAACAGATCACATCCCAGGGTCTCGGTCATGCGAGTCGTATAGAGAAAAAATAAGGACATGAAAATCTTATAGTGCAACATGCACAGAAGCAAAACGGCTGACCACCTCCTGCCGCAGTTCATGCTGGAGCTCGGAACAGAGGTAGCAATTGTTAGCGAGCAATACAAAATAGCGCAAGATGGAACATGGCTGGAAGACATCACCGCAACAGCGGCAATATGGCAAACGGAAAATAGTAGTTTCAAAACAACAAACAGCGGGGAGAGGAAACGGGTTTGTCTGGATAGAAAGTGAAAGCATTACGGTAATAAGTTGCTACCTGACACCGAGCGACTCTATCACATACTTCGAAGCAAAGCTCGATGCTATAGAGGATGCTGCACGACAAAGAAACCGTCACCTAATCATAGCCGGAGACTTCAACGCCAAGGCCACGGAATGGGGCACACCGACTACAAACTCAAGGGACCGGAAAATTCTCGACATGGCGGCTAGGCCTTATCGTCGCAAATAGGGGATCCAAAACTACCTTCAGAAGGCCAGGATGCAACAGCACAACCCCCGATATCACGCTGGTGTCCGAAGGATTCGCAAGCCAGCTGCGCGAATGGAAAGTTTTGGAAGACTATACTGGTAGCAACCACCAATACATATCCTACCTAATAGGCCCAGATAAAAATCCAGCAACGACGATAAGAAGAGGAACACGTAAATGGAACGCTTCCAAGCTAGACTCAGATAAGCTCCTCGCAACCTTAGATGAAAACCCACCAAAACACTACGCAAGTAGCACAGCTAGCCTGATCGTCCAAGCAACTCTCAGCACCATCACTGAGGCATGTAAAGTAGCAATGCCCAAAATAAAAGGCGAACATCCAAAGAAAGCAGTCTACTGGTGGACGGACGAAAATCGAAAACTTAGACAAACTTGCCTGCGCAAAAGACGACGATACACAAGAGCCCGAAGAAGAGAGAGAAACGGAATGGAAGAGCATATGGAATATAAAGCTGCAAAAACTGAGCTAAAAGACGCAATAGCAAAGACAAAGAGAGATAAATGGGAAGAGCTACGTAGCGATATAAACGAAAATCCGTGGGGACTCGGATACAAGATCGTGATGAAAAAACTCGGAGCAAAACAGTCCACCCCTGAGTTAAACGCCGCAGCTATGGAGAACATCGTAAACACCTTGTTCCCAACCCATGATCTGGGAAGAGACCCACCAGAACATACGCAAGAAAGCTCGTGCCCGCCTTTCACCTTGGAGGAAATGAACACTGCAGCAAACACTCTAAAGACCAAAAAAGCCCATGGGCTTGACCGGATACCAGTGGAAGTGTTAAAGCTAATCGCTACGGTACGCCCGCACTTACTGCTATCCATGTATAATGCATGTCTGAACGAGGGCATTTTCCCAGAAGTATGGAAGAGGCAGCATCTGACTCTAATACGCAAAGGCAAAGGAGACCCAGGAACACCATCAGCATACCGACCTCTATGCATGCTAGATACAGCAGGAAAGCTGCTAGAAAGACTGCTGAAACTCCGCATTATAGCCGCCATAAACGACGCTGGAGACCTATCAGAGCGACAGCACGGCTTCAGACCAGGTAGGTCCACCATCGGAGCTGTGGAAGACGTCGTGCGCAGCGTGGAAGAAGCTCATATAAAGAACAACTTCTCGAGACCAATAGTCCTCCTCGCAACAATTGACATAAGGAATGCATTCAATAGCGCAAAATGGGCAAATATGATTGACGCACTAGAAAGACGCTTCAAAACGCCCCTCTATTTGATGAAAATGATACGAAGCTATCTTAAAGACAGGAAACTACTGTACGACACGAGTGACGGCCCACAAAGTAAGGAAATAACCCTGGAGCAGCGCAGGGATCTATACTTGAACCAGATCTATGGAACGCCAGCTACGACAGAATTTTGAACGTTGAAATGCCTGACGATTGCTACCTCGTAGGCTATGCAGACGACATCGCCGCCGTCATAACCGCGCGTAATACCGACATGGCCAGGCGCAGACTGACACAAGTTATGCTGCGAACACAGACATGGTTGGACTCACATGGCCTCAGCCTAGCTGCTGAAAAAACAGAACTGAACTGCTCACTAGGAAACATATCCCGCTGGAGGTAAACATGCAAGTTCATTCGGAAACTATTAAAATGACGAAAACCTTAAAATACCTAGGAATAAGAATGGACAACAAATTGACGTACTGGGCTCAAATCCAACATGCTGCAAAAAAGTCAGCCAATATAACCATAGCGCTATCAAGACTCATGGCAAACACCGGAGGCCCACTTGCAAGTAGAAGGAAATTGCTTATGGACACAACACAGTCAGTGCTACTATACGGTAGCGAAATATGGGCCGCTACATTAAATGTAGAACACAGACGAAAAGTGCTTGCTAAAGTGCAGAGAACAGCAGCTCTGAGAGTCGCCTCGGCGTACCGCACTGTATCCGAATCGGCAGTGCTAGTGATAAGCGGCGTCATCCCAATAGGCCTTCTCGCAAAGGAGAGAAGACAACTCTGGCTATGGAAGAACGACGGAAGAGAAATACACATGGCTACAAGACAACAGGCGAGGAAGCAAACACTTGAACTCTGGCAAGATCGGTGGACAAGCGAGAGCAAAGGAAGATGGACCGCCAAACTGATTAAAGAAATAGAGAAGTGGCATTTTCAAGTGCCGCCGGTGGAAAGAAGCACGAAGGACTGTACAAAATAAACTTGGAGAACTAAGTGCGGAAAATCTCTTAGAAAAAATGGTATCTAGCAGCGAAAACTGGACGCACTAAAAAAAGAGAAATTGACGCGGACTCCCAATAGAAGACGAGCCAAATAGCTTGATGCCGGCCACAAAATCGTAAGTATCCCTGGACGCAGGGAGAGTAGAAATTGACCTGTAATGGGTCCATCTTGGAAACCTTGCCCTGTAGTGATGCGAAAGCGGTCCCGGGGTAGGGGAAAAATTCCATGATTGAAGGGGGGAGTGTTTTAGTGGGTACACCACTAACGTAGGATGACGATCCCTATATGGTGCGAAGGCATTTTAAACCCTCCTTACGGCCAAAAAAAAAAACCAAAAACCTTCCTCATCTTACTGAAGTTGGCATAAAGCCATAACGGCAGGGCATTGGGAAGAGTTCCATAATCTTATATTTAGGTATAAAGTCGATTTTCTTGTATATACACATTAAGCAGTCGATATTGAGTTTTCAAATCGTTATTTTAACATAAGTATGTAAGTTAAATTTAACATAAGTATGTAAGTTAATTAACCTTCTGCATCTTACTTAAGTTGACATAAAGCCATAACGGCGGTACATTTGATAGAATTCCATAATCTTATATTTAAGTATAAAGTCGATTTTCTTGTACATACACATTTAGCAATCGATATTGAGTTGTTTCATGTCATTAATTTAACATATTTAATTTAATTAACTTTCTTCATCTTACTGATGTAGACATCAAGCCATAACGGCAGTGCACTTGCAAGAATTCCACAATTTTACATTTATTTATAAAGTCGATTTTCTTGTTTATACACATGTAGCAATCGATATAGAGTTTTAAATCATTATCTTAACATATATAAGTTAATTAATCTTCTTCATCTTACTGAAGTTGACATAAAGCCATAACCAAAATGCATTTGGAAGAATTCCATAATCTTAAATTTAGGTATTAAGTCGATTTTCTTGTATATAAATATTTAGCAATCGATATTGAGTAGCTTCAAATTGTTAACTTTAAATATTTAAATTAATTAACCTTCCTCATCTTACTGAAGTTGACATAAAGCCATAACGGCAGTTCATTTGGAAGAAATCCACAATCTTATATTTAAGTTTAAAGTCGATTTTCTTGTATATACACATTAAGCAGTCGATATTGAGTTTTCAAATCGTTATTTTAACATAAGTATATAAGTTAATTAACCTTCTTCATCTTACTGAAGTTGACATAAAGCCATAACGGCGGTGCATTTTATAGAATTCCATAATCTTATATTTAGGTACAAAGTCGATTTTCTTGTATATAAATATTTAGCAGTCGATATTGAGTTGTTTCAAATCATTATTTTAACACATATAAGTTAATTAACTTTCTTCATCTTACTGAAGTTGACACAAAGCCATAACAACAATGCATTTGGAAGAATTCTATAATCTTATATTTATGTATAAAGTCGATTTTCTTGTATATAAATATCTAGCAATCGATATTGTGTAGATTAAAATTATTAACTTTAAGTACTTAAATTAATTAACCTTCTTCATCTTACTGAAGTGGATATAAAGCCACAACGGCAGTGCATTTGGAAGAATATCACAATCTTATATTTAAGTTAAAGTCGATTTTCTTGAATATACCCATTAAGCAATCGATATTGAGTTTTCAAATCGTTATTCTATTATAAGTATAAAAGTTAATTGAACTTCTTCACCTTACTGAAGTTGATATGAAGCCATAACGGCGGTGCATTTGATAGAATTCCACAATCTTATGTTTAGGTACAAAGTCAGTTTCTTGTACATACACATTTAGCAATCAATATTTAGTAGCTTCAAATTATTACCTTTAAATATTTAAATTAATTAACCTTCCTTATCTTACTGTAGTTGGTGTAAAGCCTTAACGGTAGTGCATTTGGAAGAATTCGTAATCTTATATTTAAGTATAAAGTCGATTTTCTTGTATATACACATTTATCAGTCGATACTGAGTTGTTTCATGTCATTAATTTAACATATTTAAGTTAATTAACTTTCTTCATATTTTTGCAGTTGACGCAAAGCCAAAACGGCAGTTCATTTGGAAGAATTCCACAATCTTATATTTTAGTTTAAATCGATTTTCTTGTATATACACATTTAGCAATCGATATTGAGTTACTTCAAATCTTTAAATTAATTAACCTTCCTCATCTTATTGAAGTTGGCATAAAGCCTTAACGGCATTGCATTTGGAAGAATTCCATAATCTTATATTTAGGTATAAAGTCGATTTTCTTGTATATACCCATTAAGCAATCGATATTGAGTTGCTTCAAATCATTAATTTAACATATTTAAGTTAATTAGCTTTCTTCATCTTTTTGCAGTTGACACAAATCCATAACGACGGTTCATTTGGAAGAATTCCACAATCTTATATTTAAGTTTAAAGTCGATTTCTTGTGTATAAGTTAGCACCCCATACATTCAAAAGTATCATATGATGCATTAATATCATATGATACAAAGTAAAATAATATGACACCACTAAATCGCTGAGAGTGCGGCACTTGTAGTGGCAACCTGTGGGAAGCGCAGCGTCAGCAATCTCCGTACCCGTCGCAGCGGCGAACATAAGTCTAGAGTTAAGTATAATAAATTGTAAACTTTAGTTCTTTAGTGGAAATCAATAAAGGCGCATAGCTCCAAGATAATATTTTTTTAACTAAAACAACAAAACGTTTTTTAACTGGCGCCCGAGCAGGGACCAGCGTGTCGTAAAGTAAATAACCTGAAAATCAAGTAGTAAGGTTTCGCGAATGCCGTAACAAATAATATAACAGCCCGAAAATCTAAAAGTACGGGTCCGCGAGTTTGTGAAAAGTGAAAAAGGTCTGAACAGCAAAAGTAAGACCCTACGCGGGATAAGGAAAAGGCGAGCGGATACTTAGCGACAAGGAGGACTGACCGATAATAACGTCTAAGGACCCCAGTACAGCAGGAAAAGGATCATCTGGAAACGTTTAACAACTCAGAGCCCCAGCGCTGGACATGATTAGTCTATTGTAAGTTTATCCTTAATATCTCTTTGTAATTGTGAATGATTGTGAAAAGAATAACGTAAAAGATTTATTTAAGCATTGTGAAATCAAAATATACTGTAACAACATAAAAATATAGTAAAATATTGATTAATGGAATAATTCCAAATTTTAAAATACTAATTATTTAAAAATTTATATTGTGCGAAGTTATTAAAACTAAAGAAAGCGGAAATCTTCCCGCAGTGGGAATGTTGATTGTAAAATTCTATTGAAAAGAAAATTATTATTTTTTTAGAAATCGAAAAGAAAAAAAAGAGGGGGAAAACAGTCTTCAATTAATTTAAGCTTTTACAAAAAATTCTAAAATTGTTAAGGAAAGTGCTAGTGCAAAGAAAGGAAATTTAATTCTAATTTAATTGTTCGACATAGAAATAAAAAGATTACAATGCCAGATACAGCGGAAGAACTAATTGAGCAGTTTAATCAAATGAGGCTAGATTATGGGCAAACCACCCATCCTCCAAATCCTTCCACCCATCCTTTAAACCCTCACACCCCTAACCCAACTCTTATAACAACAATAGTTCGAGAAGTACTCGAACGAATGAGTACGCAAACCGTAACAGACTTTACAGAACCCGACCATAGCGTGACACTAAACGCGAACAACATAAATGATCTAGATAAGATTCCGGACATGGTGAAATGCCTTAGGGAATTCTCAGGACGACCAGGAGAATTTAACTCCTGGAGGAAGAGCGTAGACAGGATTTTTAAAGCCTACGAGGGAGTCAAAAATACCCCTAAATATTTTGCGATACTTCATACGATCAGGCATAAAGTAATTGGTGATGCCGACACCGCATTAGAATCATATAATACTCCACTTAATTGGAGCCAAATTAGAAAATGCCTTATGATGCATTATTCAGATAGTTAAAAGGGATATAGGTAGCCTCGAATATCAGATGACCACTCTGGTCCAACGCTATGACGACATTCCGACCTTCTACCAAAAGGTCTACCAACACCTTTCACTGATATTGGACAAAATTTCATGTCTCGAACTAAGCGACGAGTCCATACGGGCTATGACTAACTCATATAGGGACAAAGCTCTTGACACATTTATCAGAGGGCTAAACGGTGATTTACCTCGTCTTCTCAGCATGAGAGAACCGACAACCTTGCCCCAAGCATTACATATATGTCAAAAACTTGACAACATGACATATAGAATAAACCACGCGAACAATACACACAAACCCAATATTCAACCACAACCACGACCTCCCCGAAATAACAATTTTTATAATTTCAATAACAACTTTAATAATTTCAATAACAACAGACCTTTTTACCCCGAATTAACGTATTCCCATTCCCCCAGACGAAATTTCGACCAACATTCGGTCGTCAATCAAATCGATATCCCCAACACTCTCCCAACTATATGCAAAATAACTAAGGATTCATGCCGAGGTTCAACAATTACCCGAATAACCCCCATATTACCAGAGAAAATACCTCCTTTAATAACAGACCGAATTTGCCACCTAACCCACCGACCCCAATGGAAGTAGACCAATCAATACGATCAAGACAAATTAATTATCAGAATAGGCACAATACATTCCAGGACAATCGGCCACCGAAACGTCCGATTTCCGCACAACTGACTCACTCTCCAAGCAAAATGCAAAGAAATTTTTTTACTAACGCAGTAGAATTAGACCCCAACGGGATATACGATGACAATTCCTACGATAGCAATTATGACAACGCAGGAAAAAATGAGCCTGATACGATTAATTTTTTAGATTAGCGCCGTCTTTGCTGCCTTATTACGAGTTTAGAACAAGGCGCGGAGACACAATAGATTTTCTTATCGATACCGGATCTAATAAAAATTACATCCAATCCACTAGAATTAGGAATCCAATTAGAATTAGGAATCCAATTCTGAATGAAAAGCCCTTTATAGTAAAATCAGTTGTCGGAACAATTGAAATTACTCACCATACCTTCGTCGACATTTTCGGACCAACAGTAGGGAAAATAAAATTTTTTATATTACCAACTCTAGGGTCGTTCCACGGCATAATAGGCAACGACACACTTAAAGAATTAAAGACAATTATGCATACCGACAAAAATTTGATGACAATTGTCAAAGTATAAATATAACGTTAAAGCAACGAATATCCCGCTAGGTGAATAATGTGGCAATAAATACTCCACATCTCTCATTACAACAACAACACAAAATTAATAATATTATCGATAAATGCCAGACCTTTTTTCCGATCCTGATGAAAAACTTACCTACACCACCCTCGTTAAAAGTGAAATCCAGACAACAACCGAAACCCCCGTCTACTCCAAGCCATACCCGTATCCCATGGCATTAAAATACGAAATCGAACGACAAATTGAAGAACTCTCAGATAACGGAATAATAAGGAGATCGAAATCTCCGTATAACTCCCCAATTTGGATAGTTAATAAAAAGCCAGATGCGAAAAAAAATTCCGAATGGTCGCAGATTATCGAAAACTCAATTCAGTTACGATCCCCGATAAATATCTTATACCAGAAATTAACGAAGTCCTTGCAAATCTGGGAAACAATAAACTATTTACGATTATTGACTTAAAAATTGGGTTCCATCAGATTCCACTTCGCGAGTCAGACAGTGAAAAAACAGCATTTTCCGTAAACAACGGAAAATATGAATTCCTCCGCTTACCTTTCAGTTTAAAAAATGCTCCAGCCACATTCCAAAGAGCACTAGACGATATCCGATATCAACATATAGGAGTAAGATGCTATGTTTACATCGATGATGTAATAATATTTGGCAAAAACGAAGAAGAACATTTTAAAAACATAGAATTAGTATTTTAAACCCTAGAAAAAGCTAACATGAAAATCCAATTAGATAAATGTACATTTGCTAAAGAAGAGGTAGAATTTTTAGGATATGTAATCAGTTCAAATGGGATAAAAACCAACCCTGAAAAAGTAGAAGCAGTAGCCAAATTTCCAGTTCCACAAACTCTCAAAGAATTAAGATCCTTCCTAGGTATGTCAGGTTATTACCGACGATTTATCCAGCATTACGCAAAAATAGCTAAACCACTAACAGCACTGCTAAGAGGAGAAGCCGGTCATGTCGCCAAACGGAATTCGAAAAAAATAGAAATAGAATTAGACAGCGGGGCCTTGGAAGCATTTAATAAAATAAAAAATACTTTAGTATCCAAGGATATAGTTTTAGCGCATCCAAATTTCGATAAAGATTTTGAACTAACGACCGGTGCCTCAGATTTCGCATTAGGTGCCGTCCTATCGCAAGACGGTAGACCAATTACTTTCATATCGAGAACTCTAAGTAAAGCCGAAGAACATTACGCCACCAATGAGAAAGAAATGCTTGGTATAATATGGTCACTTAATTCACTTAGAAATTACCTCTACGGTTCAAAAAAAGTTAAAATTATCACCGATCATCAACCTCTTACCTATGCCTTAAGCCATAAGAATACTAATAGTAAAATGAAGCGATGGAAAGCCATTTTAGAAGAATATAACTATGAACTAACTTACAAACTTGGTAAAATAAATGTAGTCGCAGACGCCCTTTCAAGGATACCAATACAAATAAATTCACTCACACCTACGATTCATAGCGATGAAAGCTCAAGCCATAATTTAATCCCTTGTACAGAAGTTCCAATCAATGTTTTCAAAAATCAAATCTTTCTCAAAATTGACGAAATATCTTCATATCAATTTAAAATAATTTTTCCAATAGTGCATAGACATATATTTACAGAGCCAGAGTACAACAAACAGTCATTGATTTCATACATGAAACGATACCTTAACCCAGGGATGGGCACATTTTTAGCCCGCAAAGTTATCAAAGTGCGCACGGGGGCTAGATGAGGGGAATATCAGTTTACGGAGAGAAGGGCATAACAAGTTGCGAAAAGTTGGAAAAGAAATCAATCACATTCCTCCGTAACTTAATGTTCATCGCAGAGTGGTTGCGGCAATACTGACGTTGTACACAGATTAAAGAGCGGAAGCTTACTTCATATCGGAATTGTACAGTTGTGTGAACAAAAAGAGGTAAACATAATTTGCCGGGTTTAGAGTTTCGCATTAAAATTTGATTTTATTTACCCTTGCATGGTGGGAAATTCTAATCACTGTTAGGAAAAAATATATAAGTTATACTTGTATCTAAAAATAATTTTATTTAATAAGAAAACAGCACATTTTAAAACTTCACAACACCTATAGTTGTTCCTATTTTGTTCACACCACTATACATGAGATAGAACAGTTAATGGTGGTGATGCCAGTTGTAAAAATTCATTTTATCTACAATTGAGAAAACTTCTCAACTTTGCGGGCTTTTATACGTACATATGCAAGGCAGTTTTATATATATGCATATATAAAAAAAAGATACTTGTGACCATAATATATTATATGTATATAAATAATTTAATGAAAATGCTTATATAAATATATATCATAAATATATATTAATATTTGTGATATTTTCAGTTTGGTTGTTTTATCAAAATATTCAAAGAATTTGGGTTTTTTTTCTATAATTGTTCTGTTAAATTTTAAAAATCTAAGTTGCCTCTGGAAATGTATTAAAATAATAATGCGCGCTATAGTAAGGGAACACATATTTTCAAAAATATAAGATATCATCAAATAAAAATATATTTGCGCGGTATGGCATTATTGATTGAGAGTGGCTAAGCACACAAATAGAATACAAATACTAACGGCAGAGAGTTTCTGAGAAACATCGTATTTCGCTTCTCCCTCCGCTACGAGCGGCAGGCGTTTTGTTCTCGTGTTCATTCGAACAATGTTGCCATTACTCTATACGCATATGTAGTTTTGCACACATCTAACTTTTCAATTATAATTTTTCATAATATAAAATACCAAAACTGAAATCAAACTAGTAAAACTAGTTTATATATTTATAAATAATAGCATTCGATTTTGATTTTGAGTTAGTTTAAGAAAATCTCAAATATATTGAAGACAATTTTTATAATTACTACAGTATATCGAGACTGGCAACCCTGCGTTGTGAGAGAGTAATTTGCTGAGTCGTTTCTACGGGGTAAACCCCAAGTCGTTGGAAAGAAAAGTGAAACAGTGGTTCAGAAACTGAAATTATTATAATTTAAATGTGCCGAAATGTTATCACCGAGTAAAGGCAGTCTCCAAAATTTAAAAAGAAAAATTAGTCCATTTAATGTGGAATGGGAAGAAAAGTATTTAAGTCAGGAAAGATCTGCTATGTATATGTATTATAGATCTGCAGTTCTCTACTCTTTTAAAAATAAGTTTGCGCAAATTTCAGACAAAATTACTTTTTATAAAGATCTTTGTTTAAAGACATATCCTTGTTTGAAACTTTTTTCTTCGAAAATTATATGTATCTATGTTTGGAAGCACTTACACTTGTGAACAATTTTTTCAATAATGAAATTAAACAAACATTTAATAAGGTGTCGGTTATCTAATTTAAATTTTGATACAATAATGCGTGTAGCTACAGCAAATGAGATTAAATCAAACATAGAATTTATTATGTCAAATAAACTAAATTAAATGCTGTTATAAAGACATATTAAAAAAATTATTACTAAAATAAAATACTCATTATACTTTTTGTTATTTGTCTCACATTTTAAAAATTTATAGTAGTTACAAAGAAACTTAGAATTGCTAGGCAATTTTACAGTTATTACCCACAGTGCAACTTCCCATATATGCGCGCGCTCTCATTTGTAAATATGGAGTGGTAAAATACTTTGCTCTCACTTCCCTCTTCATGTTTGCCCGCGATGATCCCCTCACCTAGCCCTCAAAATGTGCACTCGTGCCCGCACGGGCAAAATGCCACTGAGGGCTAATATGCCCATCCCTGCCTTAACCCATCCGTTATAAATGGAATTCATACTGAAGAAGTTCCAATCAATGTTTTCAAAAATCAAATCTTTCTCAAAATTGACGAAATATCTTCATATCAATTTAAAATAATTTTTCCAACAGTGCATAGACATATAATTACAGAGCCAGAGTACAACAAACAGTCATTGATTTCATACATGAAACGATACCTTAACCCATCCGTTATAAATGGAATTCATACTGAAGAAAGGATAATGGGTATGATGCAAAATATCTATCCTATTCATTTTAGTAGCATTAAAAGCCGATATACCCAAAAACTAGTTGAAGATATTAGTGACGAACAAGAGCAGGAGAACGTCGTATTAAAAGAACATTTAAGAGCACATAGGAATGGCACAGAAAATAAAACACAAATTCTTGAAACAAAATATTTTCCCGGTATGTTAAATAAAATAAAACGAATAATAGCCAACTGCACCGTTTGTAAAGAAAATAAGTACGAGAGACATCCCAATCAACCGAAAATTACTCCATTACCAACATATCCAGGACACACAGTTCATATCGATATATTTTTAACAGAAGGAAAAATAGTAATGACAGCTTTAGACAAATTTACAAAATACGCAGTAACAAAAAGCCTAAATAGCAGAGCAATAGAAGACGTCAGGAAACCTTTGAGAGATATTATATTTTTCTTCGGAGTACCAAAATTAATAGTTATCGTAAATGAGCCATCCCTAAATTCAGCATCTTTAAAATTTATGATGAAAGACGAGTTAGGAATAGAAGTTTACACTACTCCTCCATACAAAAGCCAAGCTAACGGACAAGTGGAAAGGTTCCACTCTACATTCATTGAAATAATGCGCTGCATAAAAGAAAACGGTGGACACAGAAATTTTGAAGAACTTTTAGAAAGAAGAGTATCCGAGTATAATCATTCAGTTCTTTTCACTACACTTAAAAGACCAGTAGACCTATTTTTTCATAGAAATGTTACATTTACCCCTGAAGACATAGAAAGAACTAGACAAAGCAACTTAGAAAAATTAGCTGAGAAACAAAGAAAGGATATCGAATACCATAACAAAAATAAGAAGGAAATAAAATCATATCTATCAGGACAAATAATATTCGTTAAGAAAAATAGGAGATTAGGAACTAAGTTAAGTAAACCCTACAGTAAGGAAATAGTTAAGGAAGATAGAAATAGTACCGTGTTAACTGAAAAAGGACAAATAATTCGCAAGGGTAGAATACGTAACTAAATATGTACTGACATTTTTTTCCAGAATATTACTACCGCTATGCCTGGCTGTACTTCCACAGATCCCCGACTATTCAAACTCCCAATTAATAACAATAGAAAAGGGAACGGCTAGACTACAAACAAGAACATTTAGGATAATACACGAATTGACATAGAAAAATATACGGACACACTAGACCACATAGAAGCGACTATTAAAACTGAAACTATTCGCAAAAACCCTAACTACCCCTTCATATCCCACATAATAACACAGATAAGAGCCCAACTTAACAATTTAAAAGTAGAGCAAAAAATAAAAAGATCATTAAATTTCCTAGGTAGCGCATGGAAATGGATTGCAGGAAGTCCAGACCATGAAGACTACGAAATAATTTCAAGTAAGATAAATAATGTATTACAAAATAACAATAATCAGGTATTAATTAACAAACTTACAATAGGCAAAATTAGCGAGATAACAAATATTACAAATAATATAATTAAAACCATGCAAAATGAAAAGAGTTTTGAAATTGAAGCATTTTTACAGCTAAAATACAGATTAGAAATATTTAAGGAAATATTTAAAGAAATTTTAAATATTGCATACGCAATACATTGGGCAAAAGCCAATATAATAAATTATTTTATCTTATCAAATGAAGAAATAAATATTGTGAAAGAAGTAATAGACAATGACAATATTCCGTACGTAAATTTAGACGAAGCACTTGAATTTTCCGAAGTAAAAATTGCAACTAATGGCAAAATTATAATTTATATTGTTGGCCTCCCAACCGTAGATAACCGAAATTGTAAAACTTTAGATATTAGAGCAGTAAAAAATAACGGGAGAATCGGAATTGTACAGTTGTGTGAACAAAAAGAGGTAAACATAATTTGCCGGGTTTAGAGTTTCGCATTAAAATTTGATTTTATTTACCCTTGCATGGTGGGAAATTCTAATCACTGTTAGGAAAAAATATATAAGTTATACTTGTATCTAAAAATAATTTTATTTAATAAGAAAACAGCACATTTTAAAACTTCACAACACCTATAGTTGTTCCTATTTTGTTCACACCACTATACATGAGATAGAACAGTTAATGGTGGTGATGCCAGTTGTAAAAATTCATTTTATCTACAATTGAGAAAACTTCTCAACTTTGCGGGCTTTTATACGTACATATGCAAGGCAGTTTTATATATATGCATATATAAAAAAAAGATACTTGTGACCATAATATATTATATGTATATAAATAATTTAATGAAAATGCTTATATAAATATATATCATAAATATATATTAATATTTGTGATATTTTCAGTTTGGTTGTTTTATCAAAATATTCAAAGAATTTGGGTTTTTTTCTATAATTGTTCTGTTAAATTTTAAAAATCTAAGTTGCCTCTGGAAATGTATTAAAATAATAATGCGCGCTATAGTAAGGGAACACATATTTTCAAAAATATAAGATATCATCAAATAAAAATATATTTGCGCGGTATGGCATTATTGATTGAGAGTGGCTAAGCACACAAATAGAATACAAATACTAACGGCAGAGAGTTTCTGAGAAACATCGTATTTCGCTTCTCCCTCCGCTACGAGCGGCAGGCGTTTTGTTCTCGTGTTCATTCGAACAATGTTGCCATTACTCTATACGCATATGTAGTTTTGCACACATCTAACTTTTCAATTATAATTTTTCATAATATAAAATACCAAAACTGAAATCAAACTAGTAAAACTAGTTTATATATTTATAAATAATAGCATTCGATTTTGATTTTGAGTTAGTTTAAGAAAATCTCAAATATATTGAAGACAATTTTTATAATTACTACAGTATATCGAGACTGGCAACCCTGCGTTGTGAGAGAGTAATTTGCTGAGTCGTTTCTACGGGGTAAACCCCAAGTCGTTGGAAAGAAAAGTGAAACAGTGGTTCAGAAACTGAAATTATTATAATTTAAATGTGCCGAAATGTTATCACCGAGTAAAGGCAGTCTCCAAAATTTAAAAAGAAAAATTAGTCCATTTAATGTGGAATGGGAAGAAAAGTATTTAAGTCAGGAAAGATCTGCTATGTATATGTATTATAGATCTGCAGTTCTCTACTCTTTTAAAAATAAGTTTGCGCAAATTTCAGACAAAATTACTTTTTATAAAGATCTTTGTTTAAAGACATATCCTTGTTTGAAACTTTTTCTTCGAAAATTATATGTATCTATGTTTGGAAGCACTTACACTTGTGAACAATTTTTTCAATAATGAAATTAAACAAACATTTAATAAGGTGTCGGTTATCTAATTTAAATTTTGATACAATAATGCGTGTAGCTACAGCAAATGAGATTAAATCAAACATAGAATTTATTATGTCAAATAAACTAAATTAAATGCTGTTATAAAGACATATTAAAAAAATTATTACTAAAATAAAATACTCATTATACTTTTTGTTATTTGTCTCACATTTTAAAAATTTATAGTAGTTACAAAGAAACTTAGAATTGCTAGGCAATTTTACAGTTATTACCCACAGTGCAACTTCCCATATATGCGCGCGCTCTCATTTGTAAATATGGAGTGGTAAAATACTTTGCTCTCACTTCCCTCTTCATGTTTGCCCGCGATGATCCCCTCACCTAGCCCTCAAAATGTGCACTCGTGCCCGCACGGGCAAAATGCCACTGAGGGCTAATATGCCCATCCCTGCCTTAACCCATCCGTTATAAATGGAATTCATACTGAAGAAGTTCCAATCAATGTTTTCAAAAATCAAATCTTTCTCAAAATTGACGAAATATCTTCATATCAATTTAAAATAATTTTTCCAACAGTGCATAGACATATAATTACAGAGCCAGAGTACAACAAACAGTCATTGATTTCATACATGAAACGATACCTTAACCCATCCGTTATAAATGGAATTCATACTGAAGAAAGGATAATGGGTATGATGCAAAATATCTATCCTATTCATTTTAGTAGCATTAAAAGCCGATATACCCAAAAACTAGTTGAAGATATTAGTGACGAACAAGAGCAGGAGAACGTCGTATTAAAAGAACATTTAAGAGCACATAGGAATGGCACAGAAAATAAAACACAAATTCTTGAAACAAAATATTTTCCCGGTATGTTAAATAAAATAAAACGAATAATAGCCAACTGCACCGTTTGTAAAGAAAATAAGTACGAGAGACATCCCAATCAACCGAAAATTACTCCATTACCAACATATCCAGGACACACAGTTCATATCGATATATTTTTAACAGAAGGAAAAATAGTAATGACAGCTTTAGACAAATTTACAAAATACGCAGTAACAAAAAGCCTAAATAGCAGAGCAATAGAAGACGTCAGGAAACCTTTGAGAGATATTATATTTTTCTTCGGAGTACCAAAATTAATAGTTATCGTAAATGAGCCATCCCTAAATTCAGCATCTTTAAAATTTATGATGAAAGACGAGTTAGGAATAGAAGTTTACACTACTCCTCCATACAAAAGCCAAGCTAACGGACAAGTGGAAAGGTTCCACTCTACATTCATTGAAATAATGCGCTGCATAAAAGAAAACGGTGGACACAGAAATTTTGAAGAACTTTTAGAAAGAAGAGTATCCGAGTATAATCATTCAGTTCTTTTCACTACACTTAAAAGACCAGTAGACCTATTTTTTCATAGAAATGTTACATTTACCCCTGAAGACATAGAAAGAACTAGACAAAGCAACTTAGAAAAATTAGCTGAGAAACAAAGAAAGGATATCGAATACCATAACAAAAATAAGAAGGAAATAAAATCATATCTATCAGGACAAATAATATTCGTTAAGAAAAATAGGAGATTAGGAACTAAGTTAAGTAAACCCTACAGTAAGGAAATAGTTAAGGAAGATAGAAATAGTACCGTGTTAACTGAAAAAGGACAAATAATTCGCAAGGGTAGAATACGTAACTAAATATGTACTGACATTTTTTTCCAGAATATTACTACCGCTATGCCTGGCTGTACTTCCACAGATCCCCGACTATTCAAACTCCCAATTAATAACAATAGAAAAGGGAACGGCTAGACTACAAACAAGAACATTTAGGATAATACACGAAATTGACATAGAAAAATATACGGACACACTAGACCACATAGAAGCGACTATTAAAACTGAAACTATTCGCAAAAACCCTAACTACCCCTTCATATCCCACATAATAACACAGATAAGAGCCCAACTTAACAATTTAAAAGTAGAGCAAAAAATAAAAAGATCATTAAATTTCCTAGGTAGCGCATGGAAATGGATTGCAGGAAGTCCAGACCATGAAGACTACGAAATAATTTCAAGTAAGATAAATAATGTATTACAAAATAACAATAATCAGGTATTAATTAACAAACTTACAATAGGCAAAATTAGCGAGATAACAAATATTACAAATAATATAATTAAAACCATGCAAAATGAAAAGAGTTTTGAAATTGAAGCATTTTTACAGCTAAAATACAGATTAGAAATATTTAAGGAAATATTTAAAGAAATTTTAAATATTGCATACGCAATACATTGGGCAAAAGCCAATATAATAAATTATTTTATCTTATCAAATGAAGAAATAAATATTGTGAAAGAAGTAATAGACAATGACAATATTCCGTACGTAAATTTAGACGAAGCACTTGAATTTTCCGAAGTAAAAATTGCAACTAATGGCAAAATTATAATTTATATTGTTGGCCTCCCAACCGTAGATAACCGAAATTGTAAAACTTTAGATATTAGAGCAGTAAAAAATAACGGGAGAATCAATAAAATCAATTTCAATACAATTTTAACCTGTGAAAAGGGAATTTATGGAATAGAAAATTATTGTAAAAAATACAATTCCCTACAAATATGTTTAAGCAATAATGTAATAGATTTAAGTAATGATACTTGTATAAATAATCTTTTAAAAAGTCGTTTGCCAAACTGCACGGAGCATATCCCAACAATAGAGGAAATGGGACCTGGAATAATATTTCTAAATAAATACAACGGAGAAATTTCAATAAACAACGAGCTAACATTTTTAAACGGGACCTTCATCATTTTGTATACTAATGTAACAACCGTTATCAATGGAAAAAAGTTCTATAACGAAGAAAGAACAGCAAGTAAACCACTACCAGCCATCCTTCAACCGTCACCCGCACCACTCAATGTAGAAGAATTCCTCTCGCTGGAGACGCTGAAACAGCTTAACTTCAACAATACAAAAGAAGTAAGTCTGTTAGAAGCCCTAATTTTCAGGAAGAAACTTCTGATCAAACAAAAAGAAGATAAACCCAACAAACTCTCACAACCGGCAATAGAAGGACTTTACCAAATTTTTAATACACGAGGACGTTTGAATTTCAAGGGGGACTAGTTAGCACCCCATACATTCAAAAGTATCATATGATGCACTAATATCATATGATACAAAGTAAAATAATATGACACCACTAAATCGCTGAGAATGCGGCACGTGTAGTGGCAACCTGTGGGAAGCGCAGCGTCAGCAATCTCCGTACCCGTCGCAGCGGCAACCATAGGTCTAGAGTTAAGTATAATAAATTGTAAACTTTAGTTCTTTAGTGGAATTCAATAAAGGAGCATAAGTCCAAGATAATATTTTTTTAACTAAAACAACAAAACGTTTTTTAACTTATACACATTTAGCTATCGACATTGCGTTGCTTCAATTCATTAATTTAACATATATAAGTTAATTAACTTTCTTCATCTTACTGAAGTTGACATGAAGCCATAACGGCAGTTCATTTGGAAGAATTCCACAATCTTATATTTAAGTTTAAAGTCGATTTCCTTGTACATACACTTTTAGCAATCGACATAGAGTTACTTCAAATCTTCTACTTTAAATATTTAAATTAATTAACCTTCCTCATCTTATTGAAGTTGGCATGAAGCTTTAAAGGCAGTGCATTTGGAAAAATACCATAATCTAATATTAAAGTTTAATGCTTCATAATTACTTCAAATGATTAATTTAACGTGTTTAAGTTAATTAGCTTTCTTCATCTTTTTGCAATTGACACAAATCCATAACGACAGTTCCTTTGGAAGAATTTCGCAAACTTATATTTAAGCTTAAAGCCGATTTTCTTGTATATACACATTAAGCAGTCGATATTGAGTATTCAAATCGTTATTTTAACATAAGTATATAAGTTAATTAACCTTCTTCATCTTACTGAAGTTGACATAAAGCCATAACGGCGGTGCATTTGATAGAATTCCATAATCTTATATTTATTTATAAAGTCGATTTTCTTGTTTATACACATTTAGCAATCGATATTGAGTTTTCAAATCATTATCTTAACACATATAATTTAATTAACTTTCTTCATATTTTTGCAGTTGACGCAAAGCCAAAACGGCAGTACATTTGGAAGAACTTCGCAATCTTATATTTAAGTTTAAAGTCGATTTTCTGGAATATACACATTTAGCAATCGATATTGAGTTTTCAAATCGTTTTTCTACCATCAGTATAAAAGTTAATTAACCTTCTTCATCTTACTGAAGTTGACATACAGCCATAACTTCGGTGCATTTGATAGAATTCAATAATCTTATATTTATACAGTCGATTTTCCTGTATATACACTTTTAGCAATCGATATTGAGTTTTCAAATCATTGTCTTAACATATATAAGTTAATTAATTTTCTTCATCTTACTGAAGCTGACATGAAGCCATAATGGCAGTGCACTTGCAAAAATTCCGCAATCTTATATTTATTTATAAAGTCTATTTTCTTGTTTATACACATTTAACAATCGATATTGAGTTTTCAAATCATTATCTTAACATGTATAAGTTAATTAATCTTCTTCATCTTACTGAAGTTGACAAAAAGCCATAACAGCAATGCATTTGATAGAATTCCATAATCTTATATTTATTTATAAAGTCGATTTTCTTGTATGTCTACATTAAGCAATCGATATTGAGTTTTAAAATCATTATCTTATTAAGTTAATTAATCTTCTTCATCTTACTGAAGTTGACATTAAGTCATAACGTCAGTGCACTTGCAAGAATTCCTCAATCTTATATTTATTTATGAAGTCGATTTTCTTGTTTATACACATTTAGTAATCGATATTGAGTTTTCAAATCATTATCTTAACATATATAAGTTAATTAATCTTCTTCATCTTACTGAAGTTGACACAAAGCCATAACAACAATGCATTTGGAAGAATTCCATAATCTTATATTTATTTATAAAGTCGATTTTCTTGTTTATACACATTTAGCAATCGGTATTGAGTTTTCAAATCATTATCTTAACATATATAAGTTAATTAATTATTATTTATAAAGTCGATTTTCTTGTTTATACACATTTAGCAATCGATATTGAGTTTCTTAACATATATAAGTTAATTAATCTTCTTCATCTTACTGAAGTTGACATTAAGCCATAACGGTTGTGCACTTGCAAGAATTCCACAATCTTATATTTATTTATAAAGTCGATTTTCTTGTTTATACACATTTAGCAATCGGTATTCAGTTTTCAAATCATTATCTTAACATATATAAGTTAATTAATTATTATTTATAAAGTCGATTTTCTTGTTTATACACATTTAGCAATCGATATTGAGTTTTCAAATCATTATCTTAACATATATAAGTTAATTAATCTTCTTCATCTTACTGAAGTTGACATTAAGCCATAACGGCAGTGCACTTGCAAGAATTCCACAATCTTATATTTATTTATAAAGTCGATTTTCTTGTTTATACACATTTAGCAATCGGTATTGAGTTTTCAAATCATTATCTTAACATATATAAGTTAATTAATTATTATTTATAAAGTCGATTTTCTTGTTTATACACATTTAGCAATCGATATTGAGTTTCTTAACATATATAAGTTAATTAATCTTCTTCATCTTACTGAAGTTTACATAAAGCCATTACGGGCCATAACGGCGGTGCATTTAATAGAATTCCATAATCTTATATTTATTTATAAAGTCGATTTTCTTGTTTATGCACATTTAGCAATCGATATTGAGTTTTCAAATCATTATCGTAACATATATAAGTTAATTAATCTTTTTCATCTTACTGAAGTTGACACAAAGCCATAACAACAATGCATTTGTAAGAATTCCATAATCTTATATTTATTTATAAAGTCGATTTTCTTGTATATAAATATTTGGCAATCGATATTGAGGTTTTTCAAATCATTAATTTAACATATTTAAAGTAATAAACTTTCTTCATCTTACTGAGGTTGACACAACGCTATAACAGCAATGCATTTGATAGAATTCCATAATCTTATATTTATTTATAAAGTCGATTTTCTTGTATGTATACATTTAGCAATCGATATTGAGTTTTAAAATCATTAAGCCATAACGTCAGTGCACTTGCAAGAATTCCTCAATCTTATATTTATTTATAAAGTCGATTTTCTTGTTTATACACATTTAGCAATCGATATTTAGGGTATTCACAAGGTGTCATATTGTGTCATATCGTCATATTGTCATATTTTTTTATGACTGTCATATTAGCACTGTTGTTGTTTCACATGCAAAATTAAAATATGACTGATACAACACTGCGCGGTATGTTTATTGAGTTCGCTATTCTATCGGCTGTATTTGTTTACAAATACAGCACTGCGTGGTATGTTTATGACAAAATATGACATACAACAGTTAAGGGTGCTCACAAGTGTCGTATTTTTTAAGAATATTAAAATATGACATAAGACATACAACAAAGCTTGTGAATTGCCTAATTGAGTTTTCAAATCATTATCTTAACATATATAAGTTAATTAATCTTCTTCATCTTACTGAAGTTGACACAAAGCCATAACAACAATGCATTTGGAAGAATTCCATAATCTTATATTTACGTATAAAGTCGATTTTCTTGTATATACACATTTAGCAATCGATATTGAGTAGCTTCAAATTATTAACTTTAAATATTTAAGTTAATTAACCTTCCTCATCTTACTGAAGTTGACATAAAGCCATAACGGCAGTTCATTTGAAAGAATTCCACAATCTTATATTTATTTTTAAAGTCGATTTTCTTGTTTATACGCATTAAGCAATCGATATTGAGTTTTCAAATCATTATCTTAACATATATAAGTTAATTAATCTTCTTCATCTTACTGATGTTGACATTAAGCCATAACGGCAGTGCACTTGCAAGAATTCCACAATCTTATATTTATTTATAAAATCGATTTTCTTGTATATAAATATTTATCAATCGATATTGAGTAGCTTCAAATTATTAACTTTAAATATTTAAGTTAATTAACCTTCCTCACCTTACTGAAGTTGACATAAAGCCATAACGGCAGTTCATTTGAAAGAATTCCACAATCTTATATTTATTTATAAAGTCGATTTTCTTGTTTATACGCATTAAGCAATCGATATTGAGTTTTCAAATCATTATCTTAACATATATAAGTTAATTAATCTTCTTCACCTTACTGAAGTTGACATTAAGCCATAACGGCAGTGCACTTGCAAGAATTCTACAATCTTATATTTATTTATAAAATTGATTTTCTTGTATATAAATATTTATCAATCGATATTGAGTAGCTTCAAATTATTAACTTTAAATATTTAAGTTAATTAACCTTCCTCACCTTACTGAAGTTGACATAAAGCCATAACGGCAGTTCATTTGAAAGAATTCCACAATCTTATATTTATTTATAAAGTCGATTTTCTTGTTTATACGCAATAAGCAATCGATATTGAGTTTTCAAATCATTATCTTAACATATATAAGTTAATTAATCTTCTTCATCTTACTGAAGTTGACACAAAGCCATAACAACAATGCATTTGGAAGAATTCCATAATCTTATATTTACGTATAAAGTCGATTTTCTTGTATATACACATTTAGCAATCGATATTGAGTTTTCAAATCATTATCTTAACATATATAAGTTAATTAATCTTCTTCATCTTACTGAAGTTGACACAAAGCCATAACAACAATGCATTTGGAAGAATTCCATAATCTTATATTTACGTATAAAGTCGATTTTCTTGTATATACACATTTAGCAATCGATATTGAGTAGCTTCAAATTATTAACCTTAAATACTTAAGTTAATTAACCTTCCTCATCTTACTGAAGTTGACATAAAGCCATAACGGCAGTTCATTTGAAAGAATTCCACAATCTTATATTTATTTATAAAGTCGATTTTCTTGTTTATACGCATTAAGCAATCGATATTGAGTTTTCAAATCATTATCTTAACATATATAAGTTAATTAATCTTCTTCATCTTACTGAAGTTGACATGAAGCCATAACGGCAGTGCATTTGCAAGAATTCCACAATCTTATATTTATTTATAAAATCGATTTTCTTATATATAAATATTTATCAATCGATATTGAGTAGCTTCAAATTATTAACTTTAAATATTTAAGTTAATTAACCTTCCTCACCTTACTGACGTTGACATAAAGCCATAACGGCAGTTCATTTGAAAGAATTCCACAATCTTATATTTATTTATAAAGTCGATTTTCTTGTTTATACGCATTAAGCAATCGATATTGAGTTTTCAAATCATTATCTTAACATATATAAGTTAATTAATCTTCTTCATCTTACTGAAGTTGACATTAAGCCATAACGGCAGTGCACTTGCAAGAATTCTACAATCTTATATTTATTTATAAAATCGATTTTCTTGTATATAAATATTTATCAATCGATATTGAGTAGCTTCAAATTATTAACTTTAAATATTTAAGTTAATTAACCTTCCTCACCTTACTGAAGTTGACATAAAGCCATAACGGCAGTTCATTTGAAAGAATTCCACAATCTTATATTTATTTATAAAGTCGATTTTCTTGTTTATACGCATTAAGCAATCGATATTGAGTTTTCAAATCATTATCTTAACATATATAAGTTAATTAATCTTCTTCATCTTACTGAAGTTGACATTAAGCCATAACGGCAGTGCACTTGCATGAATTCCACAATCTTATATTTATTTATAAAGTCGATTTTCTTGTATGTATACATTTAGCAATCGATATTGAGTTTTAAAATCATTATCTTAACATATATAAGTTAATTAATCTTCTTCATCTTACTGAAGTTGACATGAAGCCATAACGGCAGGGCACTTGTAAAAATTCCGCAATCTTATATTTATTTATAAATTCGATTTTCTTGTTTATACGCATTAAGCAATCGATATTGAGTTTTCAAATCATTATCTTAACATACATAAGTTAATTAACCTTCCTCATCTTACAGAAGTTTACATAAAGCCATAACGGGCCATAACGGCGGTGCATTTGATAGAATTCCATAATCTTATATTTATTTATAAAGTCGATTTTCTTGTTTATACACATTTAGCAATCGATATTGAGTTTTCAAATCATTATCTTAACATATGTAAGTTAATTAATCTTCTTCATCTTACTGAAGTTGACACAAAGCCATAACAACAATGCATTTGGAAGAATTCCATAATCTTATATTCACGTATAAAATCGATTCTCTTGTATATAAATATTTAGCAATCGATATTGAGTAGCTTAAAATTATTAACTTTAAGTATTTAAATTAATTAACCCTCTTCATCTTACTGAAGTGGATATAAGGCCATAACGGCAGTGCATTTGGAAGAATACCAAAATCTTATATTTAAGTTTAAAGTCGACTTTCTTGTTTATACACATTTAGCAATCGATATTGTGTCGCTTAAAATTATTAACTTTAAGTATTTAAATTAATTAACCCTCTTCATCTTACTGAAGTGGATATAAGGCCATAACGGCAGTGCATTTGGAAGAATACCAAAATCTTATATTTAAGTTTAAAGTCGACTTTCTTGTTTATACACATTTATCAATCGATATTGAGTAGCTTCAAATTATTAACTTTAAATATTTAAGTTAATTAACCTTCCTCATCTTACTGAAGTTGACATAAAGCCATAACGGCAGTTCATTTGAAAGAATTCCACAATCTTATATTTATTTATAAAGTCGATTTTCTTGTATATACACATTAAGCAGTCGACATTGAGTTTTCAAAGCGTTATTTTAACATAAGTATATAAGTTAATTAACCTTCTGCATCTTACTTAAGTTGACATAAAGCTATAACGGCGGAGCATTTGATAGAATTCCATAATCTTGTATTTATTTATAAAGTCGATTGTCTTGTTTATACACATTTAGCAATCGATATTGAGTTTTCAAATCATTATCTTAACATATATAAGTTCTTCATCTTACTGAAGTTAACATTAAGCCATAACGGCAGTGCACTTGCAAGAATTCCACAATCTTATATTTATTTATAAAGTCGGTTTTCTTGTTTATACACATTAAGCAATCGATATTGAGTTTTCAAATCGTTATTCTTACATAAGTATAAAAGTTAATTAACCTTCTTCATTTTACTGAAGTTGATATAAAGCCATAACGGCGGTGCATTTGATAGAATTCCATAATCTTATATTTATTTATAAAGTCGATTTTTTTTTTATACACATTTAGCAATCGATATTAAGTTTTAAAATCATTATTTTAATATATATAAATTAATTAATCTTCTTCATCTTACTGAAGTTGACAGAAAGCCATAACAACAATGCATTTGGAAGAATTCCATAATCTTATATTTACGTATAAAGTCGATTTTCTTGTATATAAATATTTAGCAATCGATATTGAGTAGCTTCAAATTATTAACTTTAAATATTTAAGTTAATTTACCTTCCTCATCTTAATGAAGTTGACATAAAGCCATAACGGCGGTGCATTTGGAAGAATTCCATAGTTGTTGTTGTTGTTAACGGTTACCTAGTCCCCGTTAGGATAGTGAGGGTTACTTGTGTTGTCGTCGAGGTCATCTAACGATAGGCCCAGGAAACGTGCTGTTTCGACGGGGTCGGACCAAAGGGAGGAGGGTGTTAGATGGGTAGGATTTGTAGGGCATGCAAAGAGGTGGTCAGTGTCATGCGGAGACTCGTTGCATGCAGGACATACATTGGGTATGTCAGGGTCGATTCTGGATAAGTAGGAGTTTAACCTGCTACAATATCCGGAACGAAGTTGCGCTAGGGTCACTCGCGTTTCTCGCGGCAACTGGAGCTCCTCGTCTGTAATAGGTGGTGGTTTGACTCCAAGATGTTGATGGCTCCACTGTGAATGGCGGCCAGTGCCTGTCGATAATTCGTTGCGTCCGAAGTCTGGTAGGCGTACTGTTCAATGTCGTCGACATAGTCGAGGAATGACCTCTTGATGCTCCTGGGAGGCGGTTCCGCGCCAAGCAGGTGGCTGCAGGGGTGATTCCTACGGAAACAACCCAGCAGGAACTGCCTGGAGAGGAGTTGATTATGCTCCTTTACAGGTAGCATACTTGTCTCACTGTGGAGGTGTTCAATGGGAGACATCAAGAGGCATCCCGTCGTGGTCCGGAGTGCAGTATTTTGGCAGGTCTGGAGTTTCCTCATCTGCGTACCACTGCATCCAGGCGACCTTATCGGCGCTGCGTAGTTGAGGACCGGCCGGCCGATTGCCTTGTAAGTTGCCAGCAACGTTTCTTTGTCTTTTCCCCATGTGCTGCCGGCTAGCGACTTGAGGATTTTGTTGCGGCTCTGTACCTTGGCGATAATCGCGGTCGTATGGGGAGAGAAGGAGCATAGACTACGAGAGTTACGCCTAAAATCTTAGGGTTATTGACAGTCGGGATTTTGACGCCATCGACCGCAATATTAAGTTCAAGTCTATACTCCTTCGTCCAGTTAGTAAATATGGTCGCTGTGGATTTGGTGGGTGAAAGTTGGAGGTTTCGTGCAGTGAGGAAACGAGAAAGGTCGGAGAGGTAGCTGTTTACTTTCGAACACATGCCATCGATTCCATTGCCCGACGTCATTATCGTGCAGTCATCTGCGTACGAGGTTATGGAAACCCCTCTGGTGGTTGAGGAAGTTTCGAGATATAGAAGTTAAACAGTAGCGGGGAGAGGACACGACCCTGCGGAACCCCCTGTTTAATTTTTCTCAGTTTAGATGTTTCGCCTCGAAATAGTACGGATGACTGACGACCGTTCAGATAGTTCATGGTCCACCTCTTTAGCCCTGGAGGGAGAGTGGTATTTTCGATGTCCTGCAGTAGCGTTGTGTGATTGACCGTGTCAAAAGCTTTTGACAGGTCCAACGCTACGAGGATCGTTCTTTCGCAGGGTGGTTTCTGGTTGAGGCCACGAACTATCTGGGCGTTTATGACGCTAAGTGCTGTGGTGGTGCTGTGCACTTTACGGAATCCATGCTGGTGGCTGGCTAGGCTCAGGTGGTGAGTGAAGGTCGGGAGTAGCAAGGCTTCTAGTGTCTTCACTACTGGGGAGAGGAGAGTTATCGGCGGGTTTCCCAGGTTTCAGTAGTGGGACCACTCTTCCGACTTTCCACACATCGGGTATTTGAAGAGTGGTGAGCGACAGGTTGAAGACCTTGGTGAGATATTTTACTCCCGTTGAGCCTAGATGCTTTAACATTAGCATATTGATTCCGTCAGGGCCAATGGATTTAGACGATTTTGCCTTGTTGATGACACCCTGAACCTCCTCATCGGTGAAAGTAAGTGGCGCGCAGTTGTTTGGCATTTTGCGCAGCCGTCGGTTAACACATCTCTTAGCTTTGTCTACCGAAGGGTGCAGTGTAAACTGCCGGCTAAAATAGCTCACGCACTTCTTCGGGTCCGTGGAGGCATGACCATTGAATTGAACTTCAACTCGGTCGTCATGTCTCCTCGGATTAGACAGAGCTTTGACAGTAGCCCAAAGCTTACTCACACCGGTGGAGAGGTTGCAGGACTTCAGGTGCTCTATCCATTTCGTCCGCTTATGTTGATTTACCATGTGCCGAATCTCCAAATTGAGATCCCTTATTCGGGGATCCCCGGGATCGGCATGGCGTAAGGTGTCGCGCTCATTAGCTAGAACCGCTGCTTCGGGGGAAATTGGGGCGGATTTCCGCTAATCTTCCAGCCGGGATGAAGCGAGCGGTAGCTGCTGCGATCACCTTGCGGAATTGACGTTCGCCAACGCATACGTCCGTAGGAATGGGTAGAGCGTTGAAGGTGCTCTCAGTAAATTCCGTGAAGCCGACCCAATTAGCTTTTTTAAAGTTAAAGAAGGTACGGTTGTCCACGGAAACGAAATCGGGAGGCTTCTCGATCGAAATAATTATGGGCAGATGGTCTGAAGCGAGAGTTAGCATAGGTCGCCAGGTTATGCTGTTAATCAGACCACCACTAGCAATGGTGATATCTGGCGAGCTATTACAGGTGCCCATAACTCTGGTGGGGGCTTCGTCATTCATTGTGCAGAATGTCGAGCCGTCAATCTGTTCCGCCAGCTCCATCCCCCTACGACCATTTGACAGGCAGGAATGCCAAAGATCGTGGTGCGCGTTAAAGTCGCCTAGTACCATACGGTTTTCACCACGAAGTAGCGCACCTATATTCGGGTGATATCCTGTGGGGCAACATGTAACTGGGGGATGTATATATTGAATATTTCGAGCTCGACATCGCCTGACCAGATAGCTATGCCCTGACATTCTAGGGTAGTATCCCTTGGGTCGATGTCTTCTTCGATTAGACGGTACTGCACGGTGTTGTGCAATATGAAAGCTAGGCCACCACCACTATCTCGCTCGTGATCTTTACGTATAACGTTGAAACCTGCACAACTCAGAAGATCTGAGCGGCTGTTTAACTTGGTTTCTTGGACCGCAGCTATCGATACACGTTCCCGATTCATAAGTGCAACTATCTCCTCGATCTTGCTCTGGAGTCCGTTGCAGTTGAATTGGAGAAGTCTGGTTTGTCGCGGGTGTCCGTGGGTGTCCGTGGGTGATCCTGGGGGTGAGGGAGTGACGTGTAGGTGGTGTTTGTTGCAGCTGCAGAACCCGCAGGGGCGGTTGTCGCACTGGGGTGTTGGTCGGCGACGCCACTGTTGTGAGTTGCGGGGGCAGACTCCTGCAGCATGGGGCAACGTAGGAATCACTCCACTCACGTGTGATGCGCAGGCCGGAACACGTCGGGAAATGACACCAGCCAGCGCAGGAATTGCACTTAACTGATGTGACGTTCCGACGTATGACGGCCTGACACACGGAACAGACTGTGCGAGGGACCAAGAGTTGCTGATTGGATCTCGCACGAGGATTGGAGCGGGATGAAGGTTGGGGGGGGGATAAGTCAGAGTGGCAGCTATGTTGCCTGTTTGAGCTCCTGACCGTTGAGGTCCTCAGATGGCCACTCTGGTTGAGTGGCGGCGCGGCGCGCGAACTATGTGCAGATTGCACAGCCGTGGAGGCTTGTGTCGCAGTATTGCGCAGGCAACATGGGGCCACGTAACGCGTGGTCCACTCCCTGTGAGTCTTAAGGCCTGAGCAGGTCTTAAGATGGCTCCATCCATTGCATGTGTTACACCTGACCGAGGTGGAATTTGGATGGAGCCTTTTTGCGCAGACGCAGCAGAAAAATTCCTCCGGGCCCGGGTTGGACTCAATGCCAGCACGAGTCAGGAGGATACGGAGCAACCCTGCTGCAAGGCGTTGCTCCAATGACGACAAACACAAATAATTACTCACCGATCCAAACGGGGTCAGATCGCCGAAATAACAGCCCTTGGTCGGAAGAAATCCGAGTCAATTCCGGTGCGTAGAACCGGCTGTCTTGGGAATTGAGAATTCCATAGTCTTATATTTAGGTATAGAGTCGATTTTCTTGTATATACACATTCAGCAATCGACATTGAGTTGCTTCAAATCCTTAATTTACCATATTTAAGTTAATTAACTTTCTTCATCTTACTGAAGTTGACACAAAGCCATAACAACAATGCATTTGGAAGAATTCCATAAACTTATATTTAGGTATAAAGTCGATTTTCTTGTATATACACATTTAGCAATCGATATTTAGTTGTTTCAAATCATTATTTTAACACATATAAGTTAATTAACTTTCTCCATGTTACTGAAGTTGACACAAAGCCATAACAACAATGCATTTGGAAGAATTCCATAAACTTATATTTAGGTATAAAGTCGATTTTCTTGTATATAAATATTTAGCAATCGATATTGAGTAGCTTCAAATTATTAACTTTAAATATTTAAGTTAATTAACCTTCCTCATCTTACTGAAGTTGACGTAAAGCCATAACGGCAGTGCACTAGCAAGAATTCCACAATCTTATATTTACTTGTAAAGTCGATTTCTTTTATATACACATTTAGCAATCGATATTGAGTTTTCAAATCGTTATTCTTACATAAGTATAAAAGTTAATTAATCTTCTTCATCTTACTGAAGTTGATATAAAGCCATAACAACAATGCATTTGGAGGAATTCCATAATCTTATATTTAGGTATAAAGTCGATTTTTTTGTATATAAATATTTAGCAATCGATATTGAGTTGTTTCAAATCATTATTTTAACACATATAAGTTAATTAACTTTCTCCATGTTACTGAAGTTGACACAAAGCCATAACAACAATGCATTTGGAAGAATTCCATAAACTTATATTTAGGTATAAAGTCGATTTTCTTGTATATAAATATTTAGCAATCGATATTGAGTAGCTTCAAATTATTAACTTTAAATATTTAAGTTAATTAACCTTCCTCATCTTACTGAAGTTGACGTAAAGCCATAACGGCGGTGCATTTGGAAAAATTCCATAGTCTTATATTTAGGTATAGAGTCGACTTTCTTGTATATACACATTCAGCAATCGACACTGAGTTGCTTCAAATCCTTAATTTACCATATTTAAGTTAATTAACTTTCTTCATCTTACTGAAGTTGACATGAAGCCATAACGGCAGTGCACTAGCAAGAATTCCACAATCTTATATTTACTTGTAAAGTCGATTTCTTTTATATACACATTTGGCAATCGATATTGAGTTTTCAAATCGTTATTCTTACATAAGTATAAAAGTTAATTAATCTTCTTCATCTTACTGAAGTTGATATAAAGCCATAACAACAATGCATTTGGAGGAATTCCACAATCTTATATTTAGGTATAAAGTCGACTTTCTTGTATATACACATTTAGCAATCGATATTGAGTAGCTTAAATTTATTAACTTTAAGTATTTAAATTAATTAACCTTCTTCATCTTCATCTTACTGAAGTGGATATAAAGCCAAAACGGCAGTGCATTTGGAAGAATACCACAATCTTATAATTAAGTTTAAAGTCGATTTTCTTGAATATACCCATTAAGCAATCGATATTGAGTTTTCAAATCGTTATTCTATTATAAGTATAAAAGTTAATTAACCTTCTTCATCTTACTGAAGTTGATATAAAGCCATAACGGCGGTGCATTTGAAATATTTTTATAATTTTATATTTAGGTATAAAGTCGATTTTCTTGTATATAAACATTAAGCAATCGATATTGAGTAGCTTCAAATTGTTAACTTTAAATATTTAAGTTAATTAACCTTCCTCATCTTACTGAAGTTGACATAAAGCCATAACGGCAGTTCATTTGGAAGAATTCCACAATCTTATATTTAGGTATAAAGTCGACTTTCTTGTATATACACATTTAGCAATCGATATTGAGTAGCTTCAAATTATCAACTTTTAATATTTAAATTAATTAACCTTCCTCATCTTACTGAAGTTGACACGAAGCCATAACGGCGGTGCATTTGGAAGTATTCCATAATCTTATATTTATTTATAAAGCCGATTTCTTGTATATACACATTTATCAATCGATATTAATTGCTTCAAATCATTAATTTAACATATTTAAGGTAATAAACTTTCTTCATCTTACTGAAGTTGACATGAAGCCATAACGGCAGTGCACTAGCAAGAATTCCACAATCTTACGTTTATTTATAAAGTCGTTTTCTTGTATATACACATTTAGCAATCGATACTGAGTTTTCAAATCGTTATTTTAACGTATTTAAGTTAATTAAATTTCTTCATATTTTTGCAGTTGACGCAAAGCCAAAACGGCAGTTAATTTGGAAAAATTCCACAATCTTATATTTTTTCATAAAGTCGATTTTCTTGTACATACACTTTTAGCAATCGACATTGAGGTACTTCAAATCTTTAGCTTTAAATATTTAAATTAATTAACCTTCCTCATCTTATTGAAGTTGACATGAAGCCTTAAAGGCAGTACATTTGGAAAAATACCATAATCTTATATTTAAGTTTAAGGTCGATTTTCTTGTATATACACATTTAGCAAGCGATACTGAGTTGCTTCAAATGACTAATTTAACGTGTTTAAGTTAATAAGTTTTTTTCATTTTTTGCAATTGACACAAATCCATAACGACAGTTCATTTGGAAGAATTCTGCAAACTTATATTTAAGTTTAAAGTCGATTTTCTTGTATATACACTTTTAGCAATCGATACTGAGTTACTAAAATTTTTAGCTTTAAATATATAAATTAATTAACCTTCCTCATCTTACTGAAGTTGGCATAAGCCTTATCGGCAGCGCATTTGGAAGTATTTCATAATCTTATATTTATTTATAAAGTCGATTTCTTGTATATACACATTTAGCAAGCGATATTGAGTTGCTTCAAATCATTAATTTAACATATTTAATTTATTTAACTTTCTTCATCTTACAGAAGTTGACGTAAAGCTATAACGGCAGTTCATTTGGAAGAATTCCATAATCTTATATTTATTTATAAAGCCGATTTACTGTACATTACCATTTAGCAATCGATATTGAGTAGCTTAAAATTATTAACTTTAAATATTTAAATTAATTAACCTTCCTCATCTTATTGAAGTTGGCATCATGCCTTAACGGCAGTGCATTTGGAAGTATTCCATAAACTTATATTTATTTATAAAATCGATTTCTTGTACATACACATTTAACAATCGATATTGAGTTACCTCAAATCTTTAACTTTAAATATTTAATTTAATTAACCTTCTAATCTTACTGAAGTTGACGTAAAGCTATAACGGCAGTTCATTTGGAAGAATTCCATAATCTTATATTTATGTATAAAGCCGATTTACTGTACATTACCATTTAGCAATCGATATTGAGTAGCTTAAAATTATTAACTTTAAATATTTAAATTAATTAACCTTCCTCATCTTATTGAAGTTGGCATGAAGCCTTAAAGGCAGTGCATTTGGAAAAATACCATAATCTTATATTTAAGTTTAAAGTCGATTTTCTTGTATATACACATTGAGCAATCGACATTGAGTTGCTTCAAATGGTTAATTTAAGGTGTTTATGTTAATTAGCTTTCTTCATCTTTTTGCAATTGGAACAAATCCATAACGACAGTTAATTTGGAAGAATTCCGCAAACTTTTATTTAAGTTTAAAGTCGATTTTCTTGTATATGCACTTTAAGCAATCGATACTGAGTTACTTCAAATCTTTAGCTTTAAATATATAAATTAATTAACCTTCCTCATCTTACTGAAGTTGATATGAAGCCATAACGGCAGTGCACTTGCAAGAATTCCACAACCTTATATTTATTTATAAAGTCGATTTCTTGTATAAACACATTTAGCAATCGATATTGAGTAGCTTCAAATTTTTAACTTTAAATATTTAAATTAATTAACCTTCCTCATCTTACTGAAGTTACATAAAGCCTTAATGGCAGTGCATTTGAGAGAATTCCATAACCTTATTTTTATTTATAAAGTCGATTTCTTTTATATACATATTTAGCAATCGATATTGAGTTGCTTCAAATTATTAATTTAACATATTTAAGGTAATAAACTTTCTTCATCTTACGAAAGTTGAGATGAAGCCATAATGGCAGTGCATTTCGGGGAACTCCATAATCTTATACATAGTTATAAAGTCGATTTTCTTGTATATACTCATTTAGCAATCAATTATGAGTTTTCAATTCATTATTTTAAGATATATAAGTAAATTAACCTTTTTCATCTTACTGAAGTTGGCATAAGGCCTTAACGGCAGTGCATTTGGAAGAATTCCATAATCTTATATTTAGGTATAAAGTCGATTTTCTTGTATATACACATTTAACAATCGATATTGAGTAGCTTAAAATAATTAACTTTAAATATTTAAATTAATTAACCTTCTTCATCTTACTGAAGTGGACATAAAGCCATAACGGCGGTGCATTTGATAGAATTCCATTATCTTATATTTATTTATAAAGTCGATTTTCTTGTTTATACACATTTAGCAATCGATATTGAGTTTTCAAATCATTATCTTAACAAATGAAAGTTAATTAATCTTCTTCATCTTACTGAAGTTGACACAAATCCATAACAGCAATGCATTTGATAGAATTCCATAATCTTATATTTATTTATAAAGTCGATTTTCTTGTATATACACATTTAGCAATCGTTATTGAGTTTTCAAATCATTATCTTAACATATATAAGTTAGTTAATCTTCTTCATCTTACTGAAGCTGACATAAAGCCATAATGGCAGTGCACTTGCAAAAATTCCACAATCTTATATTTATTTATAAAGTCGATTCTCTTATTTATACACATTTAGCCATCGATATAGAGTTTTCAAATCATTATCTTAACATATATAAGTTAATTAATCTTCTTCATCTTACTGAAGTTGACATTAAGCCATAACGTCAGTGCACTTGCAAGAATTCCACAATCTTATATTTATTTATAAAGTCGATTTTCTTGTATATAAATATTTAGCAATCGATATTGAGTAGCTTCAAATTATTAAGTTTAAATATTTAAGTTAATTAAACTTCGTCATCTTACTGAAGTTGACATAAAGTCATAACGGCAGTTCATTTGGAAGAATTCCACAATCTTATATTTAAGTTTAAAGTCGATTTTCTTGTATATACACATTAAGCAGTCGATATTGAGTTTTCAAATCGTTATTTTAACATAAGTATATAAGTTAATTAACCTTCTGCATCTTACTAAAGTTGACATAAAACCATAACGGCGGTGCATTTGATAGAATTCCATAATCTTTTATTTATTTATAAAGTCGATTTTCTTGTTTATACACATTTAGCAATCTAAATTGAGTTTTCAAATCATTATCTTAACATATATAAGTTAATTAATCTTCTTCATCTTACTGAAGTTGACATTAAGCCATAACGGCAGTGCACTTGCAAAAATTCCACAATCTTATATTTATTTATAAAGTCGATTTTCTTATTTATACACATTTAGCAATCGATATTGAGTTTTCAAATCATTATCTTAACATATATAAGTTAATTAATCTTTTTCATCTTACTGAAGTTGACACAAAGCCATAACAACAATGCATTTGGAAGAATTCCATAATCTTATATTTAGGTATAAAGTCGATTTTCTTGTATATAAATATTTAGCAATCGTTATTGAGTAGCTCCAAATTATTAACTTTAAATATTTAAGTTAATTAAACTTCCTCATCTTACTGAAGTTGACATAAAGCCATAACGGCAGTTCATTTGGAATAATTCCACAATCTTATATTTAAGTTTAAAGTCGATTTTCTTGTATATACACATTAAGGAATCGACACTGAGTTTTCAAATCGTTATTTTAACATCTATATAAATAAAAATGAATCGCCAAAATGTATGTACGCTCATAACTTTAACACGACTGAACCAAATTTGATAATTCTTTTTTTAAAATGTTCGTTGAGGATCAGGGATGGTTTATGCGGAGAAAAAAAATCGAATAATTGCCGGAAAACCCCTAAAAACACCACTTTTCTTTTTCCCATACAAACAAATGAATGTTTGTTTATTAGTAACGCTAAGGGAACGACTGAGCCAATTTTGGTGAAATTTTCAGAAAATGTTCGATATGGATCGGGGAAAGTTTAGAAATAAAAAATCTGTACGCTTTTTGTGAGGAAAAGTCGGGAAATTGGACAATTCCAAAAAGTTAATTTTTTCCATACAAATTTTTTTGTTTTGTTTTTCAATATTTGAATCGTTCAAATTTGTCGTTTGCTTCAAAAATTTTTGAAAATTATTTAGTGAAAACTTTATGTGTGTTTCACACTAAGTGATCAATTACAGATTGTAATTTGTTACGATGCCACGAAGAGGTCGCGCGTCGGTTGGCGTTCTTTTTGGCATCAACATAAATTAGTAGCCCAAGGCACATGACCGAGTACTCCCAGAATGCGATGACATACGTGCGGTATTATGCATCGCGGTGAATCAGCAAGCGATCGTCACGATGTCATAGCAAGACTTTTCAACAGCTTCGATGGACATTATCTTGAAGCAACGCATATATGGTGCTGTTAGATGCTAGATGTACTCTGTTGAGTAGCAAAAGAGAGGTTTGCCGCACACACACATTCTTCTCTGGATGGTGGAAGGTGGTTACACCAGATCAAATTGATGAAATAATTCAATTATGCGGCAATTCCTGATGCAAAGAAAGATCCAGTATTATACGAAGTGATGAAAACCAATAAGGTTCAAGGACCTTGCGGGCACCACAACCCCACTTCGGTTTGAATATCTGTCAATAAATGCACGAAATAGTATCCACGTACTTTTCTTTCGGAAATAAAAACTAGAAATGATGGATATCCACTCTATCGGCGTTGCTCACCAGACGACAATGGCAGAAAATTTAGCATTCAATTTAGAGGCGTGAGTATCGAAGTTGACAACACATGGATCGTACCATATTCGCCACTGTTGTCTAATTGACATTCAAAATTCATTTCAATGTTGAGTATTGCAGTTTGGTGTAATCGATAAAATACGTTTGTAAATACGTCACCAAAGGAAGCAACATGGCCATTATTGGTCTTAAACGATACGGTCGATACGTGAACTGTAATAAAGCGTTTTGTAGGGTATTTACTTTTGCAATTCATGAACGTTTTCCGACTGTTGTGCGTTTCGCAGTTAATTTGGAGAATGTCCAAAGAGTGTATTTTAACCCAAAGAATACAGTATAGCCAGTGGAAACATCGCCAGCAACAAAATTAACATTGACGAGTTTTTTCTTAACTTTCGTCAGTGATGTGTTTGTGAGAACATTGCTCTATTCGAAAATACCTTGATATTGTACATGGAATGCATCGTCGAAGAAATAGTTACGCAGAAAGCAAGCCCAACCAGTAGATTGACATCCAGGTGTCTAATGCATTAGGACGAATTTACACAATCCACCCGAAAAACGACTATTGTTTCTACCTTCGGTTGCTATTGATTAATGTACGCGGTTCACCTTTATTTGAGTCATTGCTTACTGTGAATGGTATATGGGAATATGTGCAAGTTTTGGAGAAGTAAGCCAGCAATTACAAATGCTGAAACACGCTAAACACTGGAATGAAAATGAAGTTCGCATACTTTTCGATATAAACCTCGACATTGTCAAAGACATTTTAAATCGTCTTCGCTAAAAATTGGAAATGGTTCAATTTCGGTTGATACTTCCGGTGGTTCGATATCAATTCCATCTTCCCTTTATCAATTCACGAAGGATGAACTCATCACAAATGTTCGGACATTGTCCAAATTATCACAACTACGATTCTTTAAGTGCACGCACAATGTTAGCTGCCAAAAATACCGATGTTGTTGACTTCAGCTGGAAGATTCAAAGTCAAGTTCCGGGAGACTTGCGCTCATACAAATCGATCGATCGTCTTGACTATGAAGACGACGCCGTGAATTATCCAGTGGTATTCCTAAATTCTTTGGACAGGCTTGGTATGCCACCGCATCATTTGCGTCTCAAAGTAGGATCTGTCGTTATTATGTTTCCCAATCGTCATGCGCCGCAACTGTGTAATGGAACCCGACTGATTGTAACGCACCTATCGAGTACAAAGGGACAGAATGCTTGATTCTACGAATTCCTTTGAGATCTAACGATTTCTCATTTCAGTTCAAACGTATTCAGTTTCCACTGAAAATTGAATTTGAGATGACAGTCAACAGGACCTAAAGACAGTCGCATCGTGTGAGGTATAATTTTGGAAATGCTATGTTTTTCACATGGCCGTAGCGTGCTCATGAGTTGGAAAACCATCTTTTCTGTACACCGGAACAGAAACCGAAAAATGTTATTTATAAAGCTTCGTTACATTGAAAAAAAATTAAATGATAAATTTAACTTTTTTTTCATTTCAAACTACATAATTTCACGCAGGTCAACGGCTGCGGGGTCAGCTAGTAAGTATATAAGTTAATTAACCTACTGCATCTTACTGAAGTTGACATAAAGCCATAACGGCGGTGCATTTGATAGAAGTCCATAATCTTTTATTTATTTATAAAGTCGATTTTCTTGTTTATACACATTTAGAAATCGATATTGAGTTTTCAAATCATTATCTTAATATATATAAGTTAATTAATCTTCTTCATCTTAATGAAGTTGACATTAAGCCATAACGTCAGTGCACTTGCAAGAATTCCACAATCTTATATTTATTTATAGAGTCGATTTTCTTGTTTATACACATTTAGCAATCGATATTGAGTTTTCAAATCATTATCTTAACATATATAAGTTAATTAATATTCTTCATCTTAATGAAGCTGACATTAAGCCATAACGGCAGTGCACTTGCAAGAATTCCACAATCTTATATTTAGGTATAAAGTCGATTTTCTTGTATATAAATATTTAGCAATCGCTATTGAGTTGTTTCATATCATTATTTTAACACGTATAAGTTAATTAACTTTATTCATCTCACTGAAGTTTACACAAAGCCATAACAACAATGCATTTGGAAGAATTCCATAATCTTATATTTATTTATAAAGTCGATTTCTTGTATATACTAATTCGGCAATCGATATTGAGTAGCTTCAAATTATTAACTTTAAATATTTAAATTAATTAACCTTCCTCATCTTACTGAAGTTGACATAAAGCCATAACGGTGGTGCACTTGGAAGTATTCCATAATCTTATATTTATTTATAAAGTCGATTTCTTTTATATACTAATTCAGCAATCGATTTTGAGTAGCTTCAAATAAATTAGTTTAAATATTTAAATTAATTAACCTTCCTCATCTTACTGAAGTTGACATAAAGCCATAACGGCGGTGCATTTGGAAGAATTCCATAGTCTTATATTTAGGTATAGAGTCGATTTTCTTGTATATACACATTCAGCAATCGACAATGAGTTGCTTCAAATCCTTAATTTACTATATCTAGGTTAATTAACTTTCTTAATATTTTTGCAGTTGACGCAAAGCCAAAACGGCAGTTCATTTGGAAAAATTCCACAATCTTATATTTAAGTTTAAAGTCGATTTTCTTGAATATACACGTTAAGTAATCGACATTGAGTTTTCAAATCGTTATTCTAATATAAGTATAGAAGTTAATTAACCTTCTTCATCTTACTGAAGTTGACATACAGCCATAACTTCGGTGCATTTGATAGAATTCCATAATCTTATATTTATAAAGTCGATTTTCTTGTATATACACATTTAGCAATCGATATTGAGTTTTAAAATCATTATTTTAATATATATAAGTTAATTAATCGTTTTCATCTTACTTCAGTTGACACAAAGCCATAACAGCAATGCATTTGATAGAATTCCATAATCTTATATTTATTTATAAAGTCGATTTTCTTGTATATACACATTTAGCAATCGATATTGAGTTTTCAAATCATTATCTTAACGTATATAAGTTAATTAATCTTCTTCATCTTACTGAAGTTGACATTAAGCCATAACGGCAGTGCACTTGCAAGAATTCCACAATCTTATATTTATTTATAAAGTCGATATTCTTGTTTATACACATTAAGCAATCGATATTGAGTTTTCAAATCATTATCTTAACATATATAAGTTAATTAATCTTCTTCACCTTACTGAAGTTGACACTAAGCCATAACGGCAGTGCACTTGCAAGAATTCCTCAATCTTATATTTATTTATAAAGTCAATTTTCTTGTATATACACATTTAGCAATCGATATTGAGTTTTCAAATCATTATCTTAACATATATAAGTTAATTAACCTTCCTCATCTTACTGAAGTTTACTTAAAGCCATTACGGGCCATAACGGCGGTGCATTTGATAGAATTCCATAATCTTATATTTATTTATAAAGTCGATTTTCTTGTTTATGCACATTTAGCAATCGATATTGAGTTTTCTAATCATTATCGTAACATATATAAGTTAAGTAATCTTTTTCATCTTACTGAAGTTGACACAAAGCCATAACAACAATGCATTTGGAAGAATTCCATAATCTTATATTTATTTATAAAGTCGATTTTCTTGTATATAAATATCTGGCAATCGATATTGAGTTGTTTCAAATCATTAATTTAACATATTTAAAGTAATAAACTTTCTTCATCTTACTGAGGTTGACACAAAGCCATAACAACAATGCATTTGGAAGAATTCCATAATCTTTTATTTAGGTATTAAATCGATTTTCTTGTAGATAAATATTAAGCAATCGATATTGAGTTGTTTCAAATCATTATTTTAACATATATAAGTTAATAACTTTCTTCATCTTACTGAAGTTGACACAAAGCCAAAACAACAATGCATTTGAAAGAATTCCATAATCTTATATATAGGTATAAAGTCGATTTTCTTGTATATAAATATTAAGCAATCGATATTGAGTTGTTTCAAATCATTATTTTAACATATATAAGTTAATTAACTTTCTTCATCTTACTGAAGTTGACACAAAGCCATAACAACAATGCATTTGGAAGAATTCCATAATCTTTTATTTAGGTATAAAATCGATTTTCTTGTAGATAAATATTTAGCAATCGATATTGAGTTGTTTCAAATCATTATTTTAGCACATATAAGTTAATTAACTTTTTTCATCTTGCTGAAGTTTACACAAAGACATAACAACAATGCATTTGGAAGAATTCCATAATCTTATATTTACGTATAAAGTCGATTTTTTTGTACATAAATATTTAGCAATCGATATTGTGTAACTTCAAATTATTAAGTTTAAATATTTAAGTTAATTAAACTTCCTCATCTTACTGAAGTTGACATAAAGCCATAACGGCAGTTCATTTTGAAGAATTCCACAATCTTATATTTAGGTATAAAGTCGACTTTCTTGTATATACACATTTAGCAATCGATATTGAGTCGCTTAAAATTATTAACTTTAAGTATTTAAATTAATTAACCCTCTTCATCTTACTGAAGTGGATATAAAGCCATAACGGCAGTGCATTTGGAAGAATACCAAAATCTTATATTTAAGTTAATTAACCTTCTTCATCTTACTGAAGTTGATATAAAGCCATAACGGCGGTGCATTTGAAATATTTTTATAATTTTATATTTAGGTATAAAGTCGATTTTCTTGTATATCTACTTTTAGTAATCGATATTGAGTTTTAAAATCATTATTTTAATATATATAAGTTAATTAATCTTCTTCATCTTACTGAAGTTGACAAAAAGTCACAACAGCAATGCATTTGGAAGAATTCCATAATCTTATATTTAGGTACAAAGTCAATTTTCATGTATATAAATATTTAACAATCGATATTGAGTTGTTTCAAATCACTATTTTTACATATATAAGTTAATTAACCTTCTTCATCTTACTGAAGTTTACATGAAGCCATAACGGCAGTGCACTTGCAAGAATTCCACAATCTTATATTTAGGTATAAAGGCGCGTTTCTTGTATATATATATTTAGCGATCGATATTGAGTTGTTTCAAATCATTATTTTAACACATATAAGTTAATTAACTTTCTCCATCTTACTGAAGTTGACACAAAGCCATAACACCAATGCATTTGGAAGAATTCCATAATCTTATATTTAGGTATAAAGTCGATTTTCTTGTAAATAAATATTTAGCAATCGATATTGGGTAGCTTCAAATTATTAACTTTAAATATTTAAGTTAATTAAACTTCCTCATCTTACTGAAGCTGACATTAAGCCATAACGTCAGTGCACTTGCAAGAATTCCACAATCTTATATTTATTTATAAAGTCGATTTTCTTGTATATAAATATTTAGCAATCGCTATTGGGTAGTTTCAATATATTAACTTTAAATATTTATGTTAATTAAACTTCCTCATCTTACTGAAGTTGACATAAAGTCATAACGGCAGTTCATTTAGAAGAATTCCACAATCTTATATTTATGTTTAAAGTCGATTTTCTTGTATATACACATTAAGCAGTCGACATTGAGTTTTCAAATCGTTATTTTAACATAAGTATATAAGTTAATTAACCTTCTGCATCTTACTGAAGTTTACACAAAGCCATAACAACAATGCATTTGGAAGAATTCCATAATCTTATATTTACGTATAAAGTCGATTTTCTTGTATATAAATATTTAGCAATCGATATATAGTAGCTTCAAATTATTAACTTTAAATATTTAAATTAATTAACCTTCCTCATCTTACTGAAGTTGACATAAAGCCATAACGGTGGTGCATTTGGAAGTATTCCATGATCTTATATTTATTTATAAAGTCGATTTCTTGTATATACTAATTCGGCAATCGATATTGAGTAGCTTCAAATTATTAACTTTTAATATTTAAATTAATTAACCTTCCTCATCTTACTGAAGTTGACATAAAGCCATAACGGCGGTGCATTTGGAAGAATTCCATAGTCTTATATTTAGTTATAGAGTCGATTTTCTTGTATATACACATTCAGCAATCGACACTGAGTTGTTTCAAATCCTTAATTTACTATATTTAGGTTAATTAACTTTCTTCATATTTTTGCAGTTGACGCAAAGCCAAAACGGCAGTTCATTTGGAAGAATTCCACAATCTTATATTTAAGTTTAAAGTCGATTTTCTTGAATATACACGTTAAGCAATCGAAAAAAAAAATCGTTATTTTAACCTAAGTATATAAGTTAATTAACATTCTGCATCTTACTAAAGTTGACATAAAGCCATAACGGCAGTTCATTTGAAAGAATTCCACAATCTTATATTTATTTATAAAGTCGATTTTCTTGTTTATACGCATTAAGCAATCGATATTGAGTTTTCAAATCATTATCTTAACATATATAAGTTAATTAATCTTCTTCATCTTACTGAAGTTGACATTAAGCCATAACGGCAGTGCACTTGCAAGAATTCCACAATCTTATATTTATTTATAAAGTCGATTTTCTTGTATGTATACATTTAGCAATCGATATTGAGTTTTAAAATCATTATCTTAACATATATAAGTTAATTAATCTTCTTCATCTTACTGAAGTTGACATGAAGCCATAACGGCAGGGCACTTGTAAAAATTCCACAATCTTATATTTATTTATAAAGTCGATTTTCTTGTTTATACGCATTAAGCAATCGATATTGAGTTTTCAAATCATTATCTTAACATACATAAGTTAATTAACCTTCCTCATCTTACAGAAGTTTACATAAAGCCATAACGGGCCATAACGGCGGTGCATTTGATAGAATTCCATAATCTTATATTTATTTATAAAGTCGATTTTCTTGTTTATACACATTTAGCAATCGCATTGAGTTTTCAAATCATTATCTTAACATATGTAAGTTAATTAATCTTCTTCATCTTACTGAAGTTGACACAAAGCCATAACAACAATGCATTTGGAAGAATTCCATAATCTTATATTCACGTATAAAATCGATTCTCTTGTATATAAATATTTAGCAATCGATATTGAGTAGCTTAAAATTATTAACTTTAAGTATTTAAATTAATTAACCCTCTTCATCTTACTGAAGTGGATATAAGGCCATAACGGCAGTGCATTTGGAAGAATACCAAAATCTTATATTTAAGTTTAAAGTCGACTTTCTTGTTTATACACATTTAGCAATCGATATTGAGTCGCTTAAAATTATTAACTTTAAGTATTTAAATTAATTAACCCTCTTCATCTTACTGAAGTGGATATAAGGCCATAACGGCAGTGCATTTGGAAGAATACCAAAATCTTATATTTATGTTTAAAGTCGATTTTCTTGAATATACCCATTAAGCAATCGATATTGAGTTTTCAAAACATTATTCTATTATAAGTATAAAAGTTAATTAACCTTCTTCATCTTACTGAAGTTGACATAAAGCCATAACGGCAGTTCATTTGAAAGAATTCCACAATCTTATATTTATTTTTAAAGTCGATTTTCTTGTATATACACATTAAGCAGTCGACATTGAGTTTTCAAAGCGTTATTTTAACATAAGTATATAAGTTAATTAACCTTCTGCATCTTACTTAAGTTGACATAAAGCTATAACGGCGGAGCATTTGATAGAATTCCATAATCTTGTATTTATTTATAAAGTCGATTGTCTTGTTTATACACATTTAGCAATCGATATTGAGTTTTCAAATCATTATCTTAACATATATAAGTTCTTCATCTTACTGAAGTTAACATTAAGCCATAACGGCAGTGCACTTGCAAGAATTCCACAATTTTATATTTATTTATAAAGTCGGTTTTCTTGTTTATACACATTAAGCAATCGATATTGAGTTTTCAAATCGTTATTCTTACATAAGTATAAAAGTAAATTAACCTTCTTCATTTTACTGTAGTTGATATAAAGCCATAACGGCGGTGCATTTGATAGAATTCCATAATCTTATATTTATTTATAAAGTCGATTTTTTTTATACACATTTAGCAATCGATATTAAGTTTTAAAATCATTATTTTAATATATATAAATTAATTAATCTTCTTCATCTTACTGAAGTTGACAGAAAGCCATAACAACAATGCATTTGGAAGAATTCCATAATCTTATATTTACGTATAAAGTCGATTTTCTTGTATATAAATATTTAGCAATCGATATTGAGTAGCTTCAAATTATTAACTTTAAATATTTAAGTTAATTTACCTTCCTCATCTTAATGAAGTTGACATAAAGCCATAACGGCGGTGCATTTGGAAGAATTCCATAGTTGTTGTTGTTGTTAACGGTTACCTAGTCCCCGTTAGGATAGTGAGGGTTACTTGTGTTGTCGTCGAGGTCATCTAACGATAGGCCCAGGAAACGTGCTGTTTCGACGGGGTCGGACCAAAGGGAGGAGGGTGTTAGATGGGTAGGATTTGTAGGGCATGCAAAGAGGTGGTCAGTGTCATGCGGAGACTCGTTGCATGCAGGACATACATTGGGTATGTCAGGGTCGATTCTGGATAAGTAGGAGTTTAACCTGCTACAATATCCGGAACGAAGTTGCGCTAGGGTCACTCGCGTTTCTCGCGGCAACTGGAGCTCCTCGTCTGCAATAGGTGGTGGTTTGACTCCAAGATGTTGATGGCTCCACTGTGAATGGCGGCCAGTGCCTGTCGATAGTTCGTTGCGTCCGAAGTCTGGTCGGCGTACTGTTCAATGTCGTCGACATAGTCGAGGAATGACCTCTTGATGCTCCTGGGAGGCGGTTCCGCGCCAAGCAGGTGGCTGCAGGGGTGATTCCTACGGAAACAACCCAGCAGGAACTGCCTGGAGAGGAGTTGATTATGCTCCTTTACAGGTAGCATACTTGTCTCACTGTGGAGGTGTTCAATGGGAGACATCAAGAGGCATCCCGTCGTGGTCCGGAGTGCAGTATTTTGGCAGGTCTGGAGTTTCCTCATCTGCGTACCACTGCATCCAGGCGACCTTATCGGCGCTGCGTAGTTGAGGACCGGCCGGCCGATTGCCTTGTAAGTTGCCAGCAACGTTTCTTTGTCTTTTCCCCATGTGCTGCCGGCTAGCGACTTGAGGATTTTGTTGCGGCTCTGTACCTTGGCGATAATCGCGGTCGTATGGGGAGAGAAGGAGCATAGACTACGAGAGTTACGCCTAAAATCTTAGGGTTATTGACAGTCGGGATTTTGACGCCATCGACCGCAATATTAAGTTCAAGTCTATACTCCTTCGTCCAGTTAGTAAATATGGTCGCTGTGGATTTGCTGGGTGAAAGTTGGAGGTTTCGTGCAGTGAGGAAACGAGAAAGGTCGGAGAGGTAGCTGTTTACTTTCGAACACATGCCATCGATTCCATTGCCCGACGTCATTATCGTGCAGTCATCTGCGTACGAGGTTATGGAAACCCCCCCTGGTGGTTGAGGAAGTTTCGAGATATAGAAGTTAAACAGTAGCGGGGAGAGGACACGACCCTGCGGAACCCCCTGTTTAATTTTTCTCAGTTTAGATGTTTCGCCTCGAAATAGTACGGATGACTGACGACCGTTCAGATAGTTCATGGTCCACCTCTTTAGCCCTGGAGGGAGAGTGGTATTTTCGATGTCCTGCAGTAGCGTTGTGTGATTGACCGTGTCAAAAGCTTTTGACAGGTCCAACGCTACGAGGATCGTTCTTTCGCAGGGTGGTTTCTGGTTGAGGCCACGAACTATCTGGGCGTTTATGACGCTAAGTGCTGTGGTGGTGCTGTGCACTTTACGGAATCCATGCTGGTGGCTGGCTAGGCTCAGGTGGTGAGTGAAGGTCGGGAGTAGCAAGGCTTCTAGTGTCTTCACTACTGGGGAGAGGAGAGTTATCGGCGGGTTTCCCAGGTTTCAGTAGTGGGACCACTCTTCCGACTTTCCACACATCGGGTATTTGAAGAGTGGTGAGCGACAGGTTGAAGACCTTGGTGAGATATTTTACTCCCGTTGAGCCTAGATGCTTTAACATTAGCATATTGATTCCGTCAGGGCCAATGGATTTAGACGATTTTGCCTTGTTGATGACACCCTGAACCTCCTCATCGGTGAAAGTAAGTGGCGCGCAGTTGTTTGGCATTTTGCGCAGCCGTCGGTTAACACATCTCTTAGCTTTGTCTACCGAAGGGTGCAGTGTAAACTGCCGGCTAAAATAGCTCACGCACTTCTTCGGGTCCGTGGAGGCATGACCATTGAATTGAACTTCAACTCGGTCGTCATGTCTCCTCGGATTAGACAGAGCTTTGACAGTAGCCCAAAGCTTACTCACACCGGTGGAGAGGTTGCAGGACTTCAGGTGCTCTATCCATTTCGTCCGCTTATGTTGATTTACCATGTGCCGAATCTCCAAATTGAGATCCCTTATTCGGGGATCCCCGGGATCGGCATGGCGTAAGGTGTCGCGCTCATTAGCTAGAACCGCTGCTTCGGGGAAATTGGGGCGGATTTCCGCTAATCTTCCAGCCGGGATGAAGCGAGCGGTAGCTGCTGCGATCACCTTGCGGAATTGACGTTCGCCAACGCATACGTCCGTAGGAATGGGTAGAGCGTTGAAGGTGCTCTCAGTAAATTCCGTGAAGCCGACCCAATTAGCTTTTTTAAAGTTAAAGAAGGTACGGTTGTCCACGGAAACGAAATCGGGAGGCTTCTCGATCGAAATAATTATGGGCAGATGGTCTGAAGCGAGAGTTAGCATAGGTCGCCAGGTTATGCTGTTAATCAGACCACCACTAGCAATGGTGATATCTGGCGAGCTATTACAGGTGCCCATAACTCTGGTGGGGGCTTCGTCATTCATTGTGCAGAATGTCGAGCCGTCAATCTGTTCCGCCAGCTCCATCCCCCTACGACCATTTGACAGGCAGGAATGCCAAAGATCGTGGTGCGCGTTAAAGTCGCCTAGTACCATACGGTTTTCACCACGAAGTAGCGCACCTATATTCGGGTGATATCCTGTGGGGCAACATGTAACTGGGGGGATGTATATATTGAATATTTCGAGCTCGACATCGCCTGACCAGATAGCTATGCCCTGACATTCTAGGGTAGTATCCCTTGGGTCGATGTCTTCTTCGATTAGACGGTACTGCACGGTGTTGTGCAATATGAAAGCTAGGCCACCACCACTATCTCGCTCGTGATCTTTACGTATAACGTTGAAACCTGCACAACTCAGAAGATCTGAGCGGCTGTTTAACTTGGTTTCTTGGACCGCAGCTATCGATACACGTTCCCGATTCATAAGTGCAACTATCTCCTCGATCTTGCTCTGGAGTCCGTTGCAGTTGAATTGGAGAAGTCTGGTTTGTCGCGGGTGTCCGTGGGTGTCCGTGGGTGATCCTGGGGGTGAGGGAGTGACGTGTAGGTGGTGTTTGTTGCAGCTGCAGAACCCGCAGGGGCGGTTGTCGCACTGGGGTGTTGGTCGGCGACGCCACTGTTGTGAGTTGCGGGGCAGACTCCTGCAGCATGGGGCAACGTAGGAATCACTCCACTCACGTGTGATGCGCAGGCCGGAACACGTCGGGAAATGACACCAGCCAGCGCAGGAATTGCACTTAACTGATGTGACGTTCCGACGTATGACGGCCTGACACACGGAACAGACTGTGCGAGGGACCAAGAGTTGCTGATTGGATCTCGCACGAGGATTGGAGCGGGATGAAGGTTGGGGGGGATAAGTCAGAGTGGCAGCTATGTTGCCTGTTTGAGCTCCTGACCGTTGAGGTCCTCAGATGGCCACTCTGGTTGAGTGGCGGCGCGGCGCGCGAACTATGTGCAGATTGCACAGCCGTGGAGGCTTGTGTCGCAGTATTGCGCAGGCAACATGGGGCCACGTAACGCGTGGTCCACTCCCTGTGAGTCTTAAGGCCTGAGCAGGTCTTAAGATGGCTCCATCCATTGCATGTGTTACACCTGACCGAGGTGGAATTTGGATGGAGCCTTTTGCGCAGACGCAGCAGAAAAATTCCTCCGGGCCCGGGTTGGACTCAATGCCAGCACGAGTCAGGAGGATACGGAGCAACCCTGCTGCAAGGCGTTGCTCCAATGACGACAAACACAAATAATTACTCACCGATCCAAACGGGGTCAGATCGCCGAAATAACAGCCCTTGGTCGGAAGAAATCCGAGTCAATTCCGGTGCGTAGAACCGGCTGTCTTGGGAATTGAGAATTCCATAGTCTTATATTTAGGTATAGAGTCGATTTTCTTGTATATACACATTCAGCAATCGACATTGAGTTGCTTCAAATCCTTAATTTACCATATTTAAGTTAATTAACTTTCTTCATCTTACTGAAGTTGACACAAAGCCATAACAACAATGCATTTGGAAGAATTCCATAAACTTATATTTAGGTATAAAGTCGATTTTCTTGTATATACACATTTAGCAATCGATATTTAGTTGTTTCAAATCATTATTTTAACACATATAAGTTAATTAACTTTCTCCATGTTACTGAAGTTGACACAAAGCCATAACAACAATGCATTTGGAAGAATTCCATAAACTTATATTTAGGTATAAAGTCGATTTTCTTGTATATAAATATTTAGCAATCGATATTGAGTAGCTTCAAATTATTAACTTTAAATATTTAAGTTAATTAACCTTCCTCATCTTACTGAAGTTGACGTAAAGCCATAACGGCGGTGCATTTGGAAAAATTCCATAGTCTTATATTTAGGTATAGAGTCGACTTTCTTGTATATACACATTCAGCAATCGACACTGAGTTGCTTCAAATCCTTAATTTACCATATTTAAGTTAATTAACTTTCTTCATCTTACTGAAGTTGAAATGAAGCCATAACGGCAGTGCACTAGCAAGAATTCCACAATCTTATATTTACTTGTAAAGTCGATTTCTTTTATATACACATTTAGCAATCGATATTGAGTTTTCAAATCGTTATTCTTACATAAGTATAAAAGTTAATTAATCTTCTTCATCTTACTGAAGTTGATATAAAGCCATAACAACAATGCATTTGGAGGAATTCCATAATCTTATATTTAGGTATAAAGTCGATTTTTTTGTACATAAATATTTAGCAATCGATATTGAGTTTTCAAATCATTATCTTAACATATATTAGTTAATTAATCTTCTTCATCTTACTGAAGTTGACACAAAGCAATAACAACAATGCATTTGGAAGAATTCCACAATCTTATATTTAGGTATAAAGTCGACTTTCTTGTATATACACATTTAGCAATCGATACTGAGTAGCTTAAATTTATTAACTTTAAGTATTTAAATTAATTAACCTTCTTCATCTTACTGAAGTGGATATAAAGCCAAAACGGCAGTGCATTTGGAAGAATACCACAATCTTATAATTAAGTTTAAAGTCGATTTTCTTGAATATAAATACTTAGCAATCGATATTGAGTTTTCAAATCGTTATTCTATTATAAGTATAAAAGTTAATTAACCTTCTTCATCTTACTGAAGTTGATATAAAGCCATAACGGCGGTGCATTTGAAATATTTTTATAATTTTATATTTAGGTATAAAGTCGATTTTCTTGTATATACACTTTTAGCAATCGATATTGAGTTTTAAAATCATTATTTTAATATATATAAGTTAATTAATCTTCTTGAAATTGACAAAAAGTCACAACAGCAATGCATTTGGAAGAATTCCATAATCTTATATTTAGGTACAAAGTCAATTTTCATGTATATAAATATTTAACAATCGATATTGAGTTGTTTCAAATCATTATTTTTACATATATAAGTTAATTAACCTTCTGCATCTTACTGAAGTTTACATGAAGCCATAACGGCAGTGCCCTTGCAAGAATTCCACAATCTTATATTTAGGTATAAAGTCGACTTTCTTGTATATACACATTTAGCAATCGATATTGAGTAGCTTCAAATTATTAACTTTTAATATTTAAATTAATTAACCTTCTTCATCTTACTGAAGTTGACACGAAGCCATAACGGCGGTGCATTTGGAAGTATTCCATAATCTTATATTTATTTATAAAGCCGATTTCTTGTATATACACATTTAGCAATCGATATTAATTGCTTCAAATCATTAATTTAACATATTTAAAGTAATAAACTTTCTTCATCTTACTGAAGTTGACATGAAGCCATAACGGCAGTGCACTATCAAGAATTCCACAATCTTACGTTTATTTATAAAGTCGTTTTCTTGTATATACACATTTAGCAATCGATACTGAGTTTTCAAATCGTTATTTTAACTTATTTAAGTTAATTAAATTTCTTCATATTTTTGCAGTTGACGCAAAGCCAAAACGGCAGTTAATTTGGAAAAATTCCACAATCTTATATTTATTCATAAAGTCGATTTTCTTGTACATACACTTTTAGCAATCGACATTGAGGTACTTCAAATCTTTAGCTTTAAATATTTAAATTAATTAACCTTCCTCATCTTATTGAAGTTGACATGAAGCCTTAAAGGCAGTACATTTGGAAAAATACCATAATCTTATATTTAAGTTTAAGGTCGATTTTCTTGTATATACACATTTAGCAAGCGATATTGAGTTGCTTCAAATGACTAATTTAACGTGTTTAAGTTAATAAGTTTTCTTCATTTTTTGCAATTGACACAAATCCATAACGACAGTTCATTTGGAAGAATTCCGCAAACTTATATTTAAGTTTAAAGTCGATTTTCTTGTATATACACTTTTAGCAATCGATACTGAGTTACTAAAATTTTTAGCTTTAAATATATAAATTAATTAACCTTCCCCATCTTACTGAAGTTGGCATAAGCCTTAACGGCAGCGCATTTGGAAGTATTTCATAATCTTATATTTATTTATAAAGTCGATTTCTTGTATATACACATTTAGCAAGCGATATTGAGTTGCTTCAAATCATTAATTTAACATATTTAATTTATTTAACTTTCTTCATCTTACAGAAGTTGACATAAAGCCATAACGGCAGTTCATTTGGAAGAATTCCATAATCTTATATTTATTTATAAAGTCGATTTTTTTTTATACACATTTAGCAATCGATATTGAGTTTTCAAATCATTAATTTAACATATTTAATTTTTTTAACTTTCTTCATCTTACAGAAGTTGACGTAAAGCTATAACGGCAGTTCATTTGGAAGAATTCCATAATCTTATATTTATTTATAAAGCCGATTTACTGTACATTACCATTTAGCAATCGATATTGAGTAGCTTAAAATTATTAACTTTAAATATTTAAATTAATTAACCTTCCTCATCTTATTGAAGTTGGCATCATGCCTTAACGGCAGTGCATTTGGAAGTATTCCATAAACTTATATTTATTTATAAAATCGATTTCTTGTACATACACATTTAACAATCGATATTGAGTTACCTCAAATCTTTAACTTTAAATATTTAATTTAATTAACCTTCTAATCTTACTGAAGTTGACGTAAAGCTATAACGGCAGTTCATTTGGGCAAGCGACATTGAGTCGCTTCAAATCATTATTTAACATATTTAATTTATTTAACTTTCTTCATCTTACAGAAGTTGACGTAAAGCTATAACGGCAGCTCATTTGGAAGAATTCCATAATCTTATATTTATGTATAAAGCCGATTTACTGTACATTACCATTTAGCAATCGATATTGAGTAGCTTAAAATTATTAACTTTAAATATTTAAATTAATTAACCTTCCTAATCTTATTGAAGTTGGCATGAAGCCTTAAAGGCAGTGCATTTGGAAAAATACCATAATCTTATATTTAAGTTTAAAGTCGATTTTCTTGTATATACACATTGAGCAATCGACATTGAGTTGCTTCAAATGGTTAATTTAAGGTGTTTATGTTAATTAGCTTTCTTCATCTTTTTGCAATTGGAACAAATCCATAACGACAGTTAATTTGGAAGAATTCCGCAAACTTTTATTTAAGTTTAAAGTCGATTTTCTTGTATATGCACTTTAAGCAATCGATACTGAGTTACTTCAAATCTTTAGCTTTAAATATAAAAATTAATTAACCTTCCTCATCTTACTGAAGTTGATATGAAGCCATAACGGCAGTGCACTTGCAAGAATTCCACAACCTTATATTTATTTATAAAGTCGATTTCTTGTATAAACACATTTAGCAATCGATATTGAGTAGCTTCAAATTATTAACTTTAAATATTTAAACTAATTAACCTTCCTCATCTTACTGAAGTTACATAAAGCCTTAATGGCAGTGCATTTGGAAGAATTCCATAACCTTATTTTTATTTATAAAGTCGATTTCTTTTATATACATATTTAGCAATCGATATTGAGTTGCTTCAAATTATTAATTTAACATATTTAAGGTAATAAACTTTCTTCATCTTACGAAAGTTGAGATGAAGCCATAATGGCAGTGCATTTCGGGGAACTCCATAATCTTATACATAGTTATAAAGTCGATTTTCTTGTATATACTCATTTAGCAATCAATTATGAGTTTTCAATTCATTATTTTAAGATATATAAGTAAATTAACCTTTTTCATCTTACTGAAGTTGGCATAAGGCCTTAACGGCAGTGCATTTGGAAGAATTCCATAATCTTATATTTAGGTATAAAGTCGATTTTCTTGTATATACACATTTAACAATCGATATTGAGTAGCTTAAAATAATTAACTTTAAATATTTAAATTAATTAACCTTCTTCATCTTACTGAAGTGGACATAAAGCCATAACGGCGGTGCCTTTGGAAGAATACCACAATCTTATATTTAAGTTTAAAGTCGATTTTCTTGTATATACACATTAAGCAGTCGATATTGAGTTTTCAAATCGTTATTTTAACATAAGTATATAAGTTAATTAACCTTCTGCATCTTACTGAAGTTGACATAAAGCCATAACGGCGGTGCATTTGATAGAATTCCATTATCTTATATTTATTTATAAAGTCGATTTTCTTGTTTATACACATTTAGCAATCGATATTGAGTTTTCCAATCATTATCTTAACAAATAAAAGTTAATTAATCTTCTTCATCTTACTGAAGTTGACACAAAGCCATAACAGCAATGCATTTGATAGAATTCCATAATCTTATATTTATTTATAAAGTCGATTTTCTTGTATATACACATTTAGCAATCGTTATTGAGTTTTCAAATCATTATCTTAACATACATAAGTTAGTTAATCTTCTTCATCTTACTGAAGTTGACATGAAGCCATAATGGCAGTGCACTTGCAAAAATTCCACAATCTTATATTTATTTATAAAGTCGATTTTCTTATTTATACACATTTAGCAATCGATATTGAGTTTTCAAATCATTATCTTAACATATATAAGTTAATTAATCTTCTTCATCTTACTGAAGCTGACATAAAGCCATAATGGCAGTGCACTTGCAAAAATTCCACAATCTTATATTTATTTATAAAGTCGATTCTCTTATTTATACACATTTAGCCATCGATATTGAGTTTTCAAATCATTATCTTAACATATATAAGTTAATTAATCTTCTTCATCTTACTGAAGTTGACATTAAGCCATAACGTCAGTGCACTTGCAAGAATTCCACAATTTTATATTTATTTATAAAGTCGATTTTCTTGTATATAAATATTTAGCAATCGATATTGAGTAGCTTCAAATTATTAAGTTTAAATATTTAAGTTAATTAAACTTCGTCATCTTACTGAAGTTGACATAAAGTCATAACGGCAGTTCATTTGGAAGAATTCCACAATCTTATATTTAAGTTTAAAGTCGATTTTCTTGTATATACACATTAAGCAGTCGATATTGAGTTTTCAAATCGTTATTTTAACATAAGTATATAAGTTAATTAACCTTCTGCATCTTACTGAAGTTGACATAAAACCATAACGGCGGTGCATTTGATAGAATTCCATAATCTTTTATTTATTTATAAAGTCGATTTTCTTGTTTATACACATTTAGCAATCTAAATTGAGTTTCCAAATCATTATCTTAACATATATAAGTTAATTAATCTTCTTCATCTTACTGAAGTTGACATTAAGCCATAACGGCAGTGCACTTGCAAAAATTCCACAATCTTATATTTATTTATAAAGTCGATTTTCTTATTTATACACATTTAGCAATCGATATTGAGTTTTCAAATCATTATCTTAACATATATAAGTTAATTAATCTTCTTCATCTTACTGAAGTTGACACAAAGCCATAACAACAATGCATTTGAAAGAATTCCATAATCTTATATTTAGGTATAAAGTCGATTTTCTTGTATATAAATATTTAGCAATCGTTATTGAGTAGCTCCAAATTATTAACTTTAAATATTTAAGTTAATTAAACTTCTTCATCTTACTGAAGTTGACATAAAGCCATAACGGCAGTTCATTTGGAATAATTCCACAATCTTATATTTAAGTTTAAAGTCGATTTTCTTGTATATACACATTAAGGAATCGACACTGAGTTTTCAAATCGTTATTTTAACATAAGTATATAAGTTAATTAACCTACTGCATCTTACTGAAGTTGACATAAAGCCATAACGGCGGTGCATTTGATAGAAGTCCATAATCTTTTATTTATTTATAAAGTCGATTTTCTTGTTTATACACATTTAGAAATCGATATTGAGTTTTCAAATCATTATCTTAATATATATAAGTTAATTAATCTTCTTCATCTTAATGAAGTTGACATTAAGCCATAACGTCAGTGCACTTGCAAGAATTCCACAATCTTATATTTATTTATAGAGTCGATTTTCTTGTTTATACGCATTTAGCAATCGATATTGAGTTTTCAAATCATTATCTTAACACATATAAGTTAATTAATATTCTTCATCTTAATGAAGTTGACATTAAGCCATAACGGCAGTGCACTTGCAAGAATTCCACAATCTTATATTTAGGTATAAAGTCGATTTTCTTGTATATAAATATTTAGCAATCGCTATTGAGTTGTTTCAAATCATTATTTTAACACGTATAAGTTAATTAACTTTCTTCATCTCACTGAAGTTTACACAAAGCCATAACAACAATGCATTTGGAAGAATTCCATAATCTTATATTTATTTATAAAGTCGATTTCTTGTATATACTAATTCGGCAATCGATATTGAGTAGCTTCAAATTATTAACTTTAAATATTTAAATTAATTAACCTTCCTCATCATACTGAAGTTGACATAAAGCCATAACGGTGGTGCACTTGGAAGTATTCCATAATCTTATATTTATTTATAAAGTCGATTTCTTTTATATACTAATTCAGCAATCGATATTGAGTAGCTTCAAATAAATTAGTTTAAATATTTAAATTAATTAACCTTCCTCATCTTACTGAAGTTGACATAAAGCCATAACGGCGGTGCATTTGGAAGAATTCCATAGTCTTATATTTAGGTATAGAGTCGATTTTCTTGTATATACACATTCAGCAATCGACATTGAGTTTTCAAATCGTTATTCTAATATAAGTATAGAAGTTAATTAACCTTCTTCATCTTACTGAAGTTGACATACAGCCATAACTTCGGTGCATTTGATAGAATTCCATAATCTTATATTTATAAAGTCGATTTTCCTGTATATACACTTTAAGCAATCGATATTGAGTTTTAAAATCATTATTTTAATATATATAAGTTAATTAATCGTTTTCATCTTACTGAAGTTGACACAAAGCCATAACAGCAATGCATTTGATAGAATTCCATCATCTTATATTTATTTATAAAGTCGATTTTCTTGTATATACACATTTAGCAATCGATATTGAGTTTTAAAATCATTATTTTAATATATAAAAGTTAATTAATCGTTTTCATCTTACTTCAGTTGACACAAAGCCATAACAGCAATGCATTTGATAGAATTCCATAATCTTATATTTATTTATAAAGTCGATTTTCTTGTATATAAATATTTAGCAATCGATATTGAGTTTTCAAATCATTATCTTAACATACATAAGTTAATTAACCTTCCTCATCTTACAGAAGTTTACATAAAGCCAAAACGGGCCATAACGGCGGTGCATTTGATAGAATTCCATAATCTTATATTTATTTATAAAGTCGATTTTCTTGTATATACACATTTAGCAATCGATATTGAGTTTTCAAATCATTATCTTAACATATATAAGTTAATTAATCTTCTTCATCTTACTGAAGTTGACATTAAGCCATAACGGCAGTGCACTTGCAAGAATTCCACAATCTTATATTTATTTATAAAGTCGATTTTCTTGTTTATACACATTAAGCAATCGATATTGAGTTTTCAAATCATTATCTTAACATATATAAGTTAATTAATCTTCTTCACCTTACTGAAGTTGACACTAAGCCATAACGGCAGTGCACTTGCCAGAATTCCAAAATCTTATATTTATTTATAAAGTCAATTTTCTTGTATATACACATTTAGCAATCGATATTGAGTTTTCAAATCATTATCTTAACATATATAAGTTAATTAACCTTCCTCATCTTACTGAAGTTTACTTAAAGCCATTACGGGCCATAACGGCGGTGCATTTGATAGAATTCCATAATCTTATATTTATTTATAAAGTCGATTTTCTTGTTTATGCACATTTAGCAATCGATATTGAGTTTTCTAATCATTATCGTAACATATATAAGTTAAGTAATCTTTTTCATCTTACTGAAGTTGACACAAAGCCATAACAACAATGCATTTGAAAGAATTCCATAATCTTATATTTATTTATAAAGTCGATTTTCTTGTATATAAATATCTGGCAATCGATATTGAGTTGTTTCAAATCATTAATTTAACATATTTAAAGTAATAAACTTTCTTCATCTTACTGAGGTTGACACAAAGCCATAACAACAATGCATTTGGAAGAATTCCATAATCTTTTATTTAGGTATTAAATCGATTTTCTTGTATATAAATATTAAGCAATCGATATTGAGTTGTTTCAAATCATTATTTTAACACATATAAGTTAATTAACTTTCTTCATCTTACTGAAGTTGACACAAAGCCATAACAACAATGCATTTGAAAGAATTCCATAATCTTATATATAGGTATAAAGTCGATTTTCTTGTATATAAGTATTAATCAATCGATATTGAGTTGTTTCAAATCATTATTTTAACATATATAAGTTAATTAACTTTCTTCATCTTACTGAAGTTGACACAAAGCCATAACATCAATGCATTTGGAAGAATTCCATAAACTTTTATTTAGGTATAAAATCGATTTTCTTGTAGATAAATATTTAGCAATCGATATTGAGTTGTTTCAAATCATTATTTTAGCACATATAAGTTAATTAACTTTCTTCATCTTACTGAAGTTTACACAAAGCCATAACAACAATGCATTTGGAAGAATTCCATAATCTTATATTTACGTATAAAGTCGATTTTTTTGTACATAAATATTTAGCAATCGATATTGAGTAACTTCAAATTATTAACTTTAAATATTTAAGTTAATTAAACTTCCTCATCTTACTGAAGTTGACATAAAGCCATAACGGCAGTTCATTTGGAAGAATTCCACAATCTTATATTTAGGTATAAAGTCGACTTTCTTGTATATACACATTTAGCAATCGATATTGAGTCGCTTAAAATTATTAACTTTAAGTATTTAAATTAATTAACCCTCTTCATCTTACTGAAGTGGATATAAAGCCATAACGGCAGTTCATTTGGAAGAATACCAAAATCTTATATTTAAGTTTAAAGTCGATTTTCTTGAATATACCCATTAAGCAATCGATATTGAGTTTTCAAATCGATATTCTATTATAAATATAAAAGTTAATTAACCTTCTTCATCTTACTGAAGTTGATATAAAGCCATAACGGCGGTGCATTTGAAATATTTTTATAATTTTATATTTAGGTATAAAGTCGATTTTCTTGTATATACACTTTTAGCAATCGATATTGAGTTTTAAAATCATTATTTTAATATATATAAGTTAATTAATCTTCTTCATCTTACTGAAGTTGACAAAAAGTCACAACAGCAATGCATTTGGAAGAATTCCATAATCTTATATTTAGGTACAAAGTCAATTTTCATGTATATAAATATTTAACAATCGATATTGAGTTGTTTCAAATCACTATTTTTACATATATAAGTTAATTAACCTTCTTCATCTTACTGAAGTTTACATGAAGCTATAACGGCAGTGCACTTGCAAGAATTCCACAATCTTATATTTAGGTATAAAGGCGCGTTTCTTGTATATAAATATTTAGCGATCGATATTGAGTTGTTTCAAATCATTATTTTAACACATATAAGTTAATTAACTTTCTCCATCTTACTGAAGTTGACACAAAGCCATAACAACAATGCATTTGGAAGAATTCCATAATCTTATATTTAGGTATAAAGTCGATTTTCTTGTAAATAAATATTTAGCAATCGATATTGGGTAGCTTCAAATTATTAACTTTAAATATTTAAGTTAATTAAACTTCCTCATCTTACTGAAGCTGACATTAAGCCATATCGTCAGTGCACTTGCAAGATTTCCACAATCTTATATTTATTTATAAAGTCGATTTTCTTGTATATAAATATTTAGCAATCGCTATTGCGTAGCTTCAAATTATTAACTTTAAATATTTATGTTAATTAAACTTCCTCATATTACTGAAGTTGACATAAAGTCATAACGGCAGTTCATTTAGAAGAATTCCACAATCTTATATTTATGTTTAAAGTCGATTTTCTTGTATATACACATTAAGCAGTCGACATTGAGTTTTCAAATCGTTATTTTAACATAAGTATATAAGTTAATTAACCTTCTGCATCTTACTGAAGTTTACACAACGCCATAACAACAATGCATTTGGAAGAATTCCATAATCTTATATTTACGTATAAAGTCGATTTTCTTGTATATAAATATTTAGCAATCGATATTTAGTAGCTTCAAATTATTAACTTTAAATATTTAAATTAATTAACCTTCCTCATCTTACTGAAGTTGACATAAAGCCATAACGGTGGTGCATTTGGAAGTATTCCATGATCTTATATTTATTTATAAAGTCGATTTCTTGTATATACTAATTCGGCAATCGATATTGAGTAGCTTCAAATTATTAACTTTTAATATTTAAATTAATTAACCTTCCTCATCTTACTGAAGTTGACATAAAGCCATAACGGCGGTGCATTTGGAAGAATTCCATAGTCTTATATTTAGTTATAGAGTCGATTTTCTTGCTTCTGAGTTGCTTCAAATCCTTAATTTACTATATTTAGGTTAATTAACTTTCTTCATATTTTTGCAGTTTACGCAAAGCCAAAACGGCAGTTCATTTGGAAGAATTCCACAATCTTATATTTAAGTTTAAAGTCGATTTTCTTGTTTATACACATTTAGCAATCAACATTGAGTTTTCAAATCGTTATTCTAATATAAGTATAGAAGTTAATTAACCTTCTTCATCTTACTGAAGTTGACATACAGCCATAACTTTGGTCCATTTGATAGAATTCCATAATATTATATTTATAAAGTCGATTTTCCTGTATATACACTTTTAGCAATCGATATTGAGTTTTAAAATCATTATTTTAATATACATAAGTTAATTAATCTTTTTCATCTTACTGAAGTTGACACAAAGCCATAACAGCAATGCATTTGATAGAATTCTATAATCTTATATTTATTTATAAAGTCAATTTTCTTGTATATACACATTTAGCAATCGATATTGAGTTTTAAAATCATTATTTTAATATATAAAAGTTAATTAATCGTTTTCATCTTACTTCAGTTGACACAAAGCCATAACAGCAATGCATTTGATAGAATTCCATAATCTTATATTTATTTATAAAGTCGATTTTCTTGTATATAAATATTTAGCAATCGATATTGAGTTTTCAAATCATTATCTTAACATACATAAGTTAATTAACCTTCCTCATCTTACAGAAGTTTACATAAAGCCAAAACGGGCCATAACGGCGGTGCATTTGATAGAATTCCATAATCTTATATTTATTTATAAAGTCGATTTTCTTGTATATACACATTTAGCAATCGATATTGAGTTTTCAAATCATTATCTTAACATATATAAGTTAATTAATCTTCTTCATCTTACTGAAGTTGACATTAAGCCATAACGGCAGTGCACTTGCAAGAATTCCACAATCTTATATTTATTTATAAAGTCGATTTTCTTGTTTATACACATTAAGCAATCGATATTGAGTTTTCAAATCATTATCTTAACATATATAAGTTAATTAATCTTCTTCACCTTACTGAAGTTGACACTAAGCCATAACGGCAGTGCACTTGCCAGAATTCCAAAATCTTATATTTATTTATAAAGTCAATTTTCTTGTATATACACATTTAGCAATCGATATTGAGTTTTCAAATCATTATCTTAACATATATAAGTTAATTAACCTTCCTCATCTTACTGAAGTTTACTTAAAGCCATTACGGGCCATAACGGCGGTGCATTTGATAGAATTCCATAATCTTATATTTATTTATAAAGTCGATTTTCTTGTTTATGCACATTTAGCAATCGATATTGAGTTTTCTAATCATTATCGTAACATATATAAGTTAAGTAATCTTTTTCATCTTACTGAAGTTGACACAAAGCCATAACAACAATGCATTTGAAAGAATTCCATAATCTTATATTTATTTATAAAGTCGATTTTCTTGTATATAAATATCTGGCAATCGATATTGAGTTGTTTCAAATCATTAATTTAACATATTTAAAGTAATAAACTTTCTTCATCTTACTGAGGTTGACACAAAGCCATAACAACAATGCATTTGGAAGAATTCCATAATCTTTTATTTAGGTATTAAATCGATTTTCTTGTATATAAATATTAAGCAATCGATATTGAGTTGTTTCAAATCATTATTTTAACACATATAAGTTAATTAACTTTCTTCATCTTACTGAAGTTGACACAAAGCCATAACAACAATGCATTTGAAAGAATTCCATAATCTTATATATAGGTATAAAGTCGATTTTCTTGTATATAAGTATTAATCAATCGATATTGAGTTGTTTCAAATCATTATTTTAACATATATAAGTTAATTAACTTTCTTCATCTTACTGAAGTTGACACAAAGCCATAACATCAATGCATTTGGAAGAATTCCATAAACTTTTATTTAGGTATAAAATCGATTTTCTTGTAGATAAATATTTAGCAATCGATATTGAGTTGTTTCAAATCATTATTTTAGCACATATAAGTTAATTAACTTTCTTCATCTTACTGAAGTTTACACAAAGCCATAACAACAATGCATTTGGAAGAATTCCATAATCTTATATTTACGTATAAAGTCGATTTTTTTGTACATAAATATTTAGCAATCGATATTGAGTAACTTCAAATTATTAACTTTAAATATTTAAGTTAATTAAACTTCCTCATCTTACTGAAGTTGACATAAAGCCATAACGGCAGTTCATTTGGAAGAATTCCACAATCTTATATTTAGGTATAAAGTCGACTTTCTTGTATATACACATTTAGCAATCGATATTGAGTCGCTTAAAATTATTAACTTTAAGTATTTAAATTAATTAACCCTCTTCATCTTACTGAAGTGGATATAAAGCCATAACGGCAGTGCATTTGGAAGAATACCAAAATCTTATATTTAAGTTTAAAGTCGATTTTCTTGAATATACCCATTAAGCAATCGATATTGAGTTTTCAAATCGATATTCTATTATAAATATAAAAGTTAATTAACCTTCTTCATCTTACTGAAGTTGATATAAAGCCATAACGGCGGTGCATTTGAAATATTTTTATAATTTTATATTTAGGTATAAAGTCGATTTTCTTGTATATACACTTTTAGCAATCGATATTGAGTTTTAAAATCATTATTTTAATATATATAAGTTAATTAATCTTCTTCATCTTACTGAAGTTGACAAAAAGTCACAACAGCAATGCATTTGGAAGAATTCCATAATCTTATATTTAGGTACAAAGTCAATTTTCATGTATATAAATATTTAACAATCGATATTGAGTTGTTTCAAATCACTATTTTTACATATATAAGTTAATTAACCTTCTTCATCTTACTGAAGTTTACATGAAGCTATAACGGCAGTGCACTTGCAAGAATTCCACAATCTTATATTTAGGTATAAAGGCGCGTTTCTTGTATATAAATATTTAGCGATCGATATTGAGTTGTTTCAAATCATTATTTTAACACATATAAGTTAATTAACTTTCTCCATCTTACTGAAGTTGACACAAAGCCATAACAACAATGCATTTGGAAGAATTCCATAATCTTATATTTAGGTATAAAGTCGATTTTCTTGTAAATAAATATTTAGCAATCGATATTGGGTAGCTTCAAATTATTAACTTTAAATATTTAAGTTAATTAAACTTCCTCATCTTACTGAAGCTGACATTAAGCCATATCGTCAGTGCACTTGCAAGATTTCCACAATCTTATATTTATTTATAAAGTCGATTTTCTTGTATATAAATATTTAGCAATCGCTATTGCGTAGCTTCAAATTATTAACTTTAAATATTTATGTTAATTAAACTTCCTCATATTACTGAAGTTGACATAAAGTCATAACGGCAGTTCATTTAGAAGAATTCCACAATCTTATATTTATGTTTAAAGTCGATTTTCTTGTATATACACATTAAGCAGTCGACATTGAGTTTTCAAATCGTTATTTTAACATAAGTATATAAGTTAATTAACCTTCTGCATCTTACTGAAGTTTACACAACGCCATAACAACAATGCATTTGGAAGAATTCCATAATCTTATATTTACGTATAAAGTCGATTTTCTTGTATATAAATATTTAGCAATCGATATTTAGTAGCTTCAAATTATTAACTTTAAATATTTAAATTAATTAACCTTCCTCATCTTACTGAAGTTGACATAAAGCCATAACGGTGGTGCATTTGGAAGTATTCCATGATCTTATATTTATTTATAAAGTCGATTTCTTGTATATACTAATTCGGCAATCGATATTGAGTAGCTTCAAATTATTAACTTTTAATATTTAAATTAATTAACCTTCCTCATCTTACTGAAGTTGACATAAAGCCATAACGGCGGTGCATTTGGAAGAATTCCATAGTCTTATATTTAGTTATAGAGTCGATTTTCTTGCTTCTGAGTTGCTTCAAATCCTTAATTTACTATATTTAGGTTAATTAACTTTCTTCATATTTTTGCAGTTTACGCAAAGCCAAAACGGCAGTTCATTTGGAAGAATTCCACAATCTTATATTTAAGTTTAAAGTCGATTTTCTTGTTTATACACATTTAGCAATCAACATTGAGTTTTCAAATCGTTATTCTAATATAAGTATAGAAGTTAATTAACCTTCTTCATCTTACTGAAGTTGACATACAGCCATAACTTTGGTCCATTTGATAGAATTCCATAATATTATATTTATAAAGTCGATTTTCCTGTATATACACTTTTAGCAATCGATATTGAGTTTTAAAATCATTATTTTAATATACATAAGTTAATTAATCTTTTTCATCTTACTGAAGTTGACACAAAGCCATAACAGCAATGCATTTGATAGAATTCTATAATCTTATATTTATTTATAAAGTCAATTTTCTTGTATATACACATTTAGCAATCGATATTGAGTTTTCAAATCATTATCTTAACATATATAAGTTAATTAATCTTCTTCATCTTACTGAAGTTGACATTAAGCCATAACGGCAGTGCACTTGCAAGAATTCCACAATCTTATATTTATTTATAAAGTCGATTTTCTTGTTTATACACATTTAGCAATCGGTATTGAGTTTTCAAATCATTATCTTAACATATATAAGTTAATTAACCTTCCTCATCTTATTGAAGTTTACATAAAGCCATTACGGGCCATAACGGCGGTGCATTTGATAGAATTCCATAATCTTATATTTATTTATAAAGTCGATTTTCTTGTTTATGCACATTTAGCAATCGATATTGAGTTTTCAAATCATTATCGTAACATAAATAAGTTAATTAATCTTTTTCATCTTACTGAAGTTGACACAAAGCCATAACAACAATGCATTTGGAAGAATTCCATAATCTTATATTTATTTATAAAGTCTGAATAGAAGTATACGAAATTCTAGGTTGGTAAAAACAAATTTTGTTTGTATTTTAACAATTTCTTAAACGGAGTTATAATTTTTGTATTTATAAATTTTACACAATTTAATGTTAATAACAATAAGTGTCGATGAACGGGGCGGCGAGAATTCTGTTCCGACTTGCTGGAGCTGGCGATCGAATTCTCGCGGATGGAGGTCGAAATTTATAATCGCGGTAGAGTAGTGAGGTGTTGACGCGGCGCAGTGTCTCAGCGAATGATGATGGTCGAATTGCTGACGTGCGAATCGTATAAATCGAATGTATTGTGGCGAATGTGTCCCTATCCTGCTGTCCATCCTTCTTGTTTAGTGGGTACAGGTGTGGTGGGTTGCTTTGGTGTTGTGTGGTGATGTGTGTTTGTCCTTAAGGTGCACCAGTTTTTCCCGGTTAGGGTGGGGGAGGATTAACTCATTTAAACATCCTGGGCCCCCTAGGCGAATATTTTGCCTAGTATTATACGTTGTTGCATGTATTTCGGCGTACTGCTTGTAGAGTTGCCGAGGGCGCGGAATACATGCTGTAAATCCTGAAAATGCCTTCGGTTTTAAACATAGTATTTGGTATTTATTTACCTTTACTTGCGTATGGCAAGGAACGATATTTTGCGGGTTTATCCGACTTATTATTATAGAAAAAAAGTAATTTAAAATTTCTTATTTCATCGGTATGGAATACCGGTTGTTTATTATTTGCCTTTTCTATGTTATCGGCTTATAAAGGATAGTAACTCCATGCCTGGCTTAGATGTGGCCAGAATGGGTACTCCTTAGCCCTAGATTTAGGACTATGAAATTAGAGGGATCTTGCGAGCGAGTAGCCGGTAATTGCGAACGGCTTCATCAGAATTATAATTTTTTAAGTGGGATGTTCAAGCTTTACAGCAGATTCTCACCAACTGCCCTTATGAGGAGCGCTTATGTAGGGACGCTAAGAGCGATATTTGCTTTTTTTTTTTATTTATTCTATTTTAGAATTTAAGGAACTACTTATTAAGCAATATTTTATGAGAATGTCGATTCTCTATCCCTTTGGGTCAATTTTGTTACATATTGTGTTTAAGTGCGTATACATTAATTTGGCAAGTAGTAGCCCGCCACCGCTCTAGGATTTGTTCAGATTTTTTTTTCCATTACTGGCGAAAGCCATCCTGCGGGGCCGAAAAGTTGTATGTTATTCTAATCTAGGGACTGTCAGAAGTAACTCTAACTTTCTTTTTTATACGAATTTGTGGAGAAAATTGTGGCTCTAGTGGTAGTCGTACGACGTACCGGCCATTATTTGATTGAGTAGTTATGGGGGAAGTTTTCTTAACATTTGACATTTCCTTAATTGTGAATTAAGGTATTTGTTTTTATTATACTCAACTTGAGTTGGTATGGAAGTGACAAGTTCTGTAAGTAGTCCATTTTGTGTCTCGCTGTGCAGCGTTTGAGATTTTTGTGCTTTTGAGCAACATGTTGTCTGTTGGCAATTTTTATAATTTTGAGTTTCGGTATTTGCTTTTGCAATTAAACCCGCGGTTTGTTTTGTAAGAGCGCTTTTTTGGTGTGAGAGGGGATATCTGCTGTAATGAAGCATAGAATTGTGTCTTTTGTGACAATATAAGCAGTTAAATATGCTTTTGCAATTTTTAAGATTATGTGTATGGGACAAGCAGTTTGTACAGAGTCGTTTTGATCTGACAAAGTTGTTCCTTTTATTAATATTTAATTTTTTAAACTTCTCGCAAGTTTTTAGCTTATGCCCTCTTGTGCATAGTTCGCATGACGTATGTGTTCTTTGTTCAGATGTGAACGATTGCGTTTTGTGAAAGGTTTTGTTTAAATTGGTTTTGTTACTAGCTTGGGGTCTATTTAAGTTTCTATTTTGGTCGTGTTTAGTGGGCTTAGTTTTGATTATTTTTTCTTCTAACCTTTCCGCAATTTCATATTGGGTGGTGAAAAAATCTTTCATTTGTTGCCACGTTGGGCACTTTTTTCGTGATGAGAGCGATTGCTCCCATAGAAGTAACGACGTTTCTGGTAATGCCGCGGTGCAAATGTTTACCAGAATTGGGTCCCAGCTGTCTGTGGGAATATTTTGTGTCGACAGAATCGACAAACAATAAGAAACAGTGGATTGTAGTGTTACAAATTCTTCACTTGTTCCTTTCTTGATTTTAGGCAAGTTTATTAGTGTCGTTACTTGTTTATCGACCAGTATTCTTTCATTTTCGTATCTAGCTTTTAGAGCTTCCCAAGCCAAATTGAAATTATCGTCATTAAGAGCGAACTGTTTTACTATTTCGCCTGCTTGACCTTTAGTTTTGTATCTGAGGTGATACAATTTTTGCGCTTGTGATAATTGAGGATGGTTTATGTACACGGCCGTGAACATGTCCCGGAAGGACGGCCATTCTTCATAACCTCCGTAAAAGGTTTCTGTGTCACAAGCGGGCAACTCGAGTTGGATGCCTGAACTTGCCTCTTGATATTGTTGCATTTCTGGCCGCTCTACTCTCGGATGTGGAGTAGGTGCAATTGCTTTTATTAGCTTTAATTGATCGGAGATCATAGCTTTCGTTTCTTCATATTGGTCAAGGCAGTTTTCGTAAATATCGTAAGCCGATGATTTAAAATTTTGAGGTAGATCTGAATTGTCAGATTCTACTATGGCGTCATGAGCCGCTTGGAGTCGTATCCAAAAATTATTAAGATTTATAATTTTGATTTCTAGTAGCGATTCCGAGTTTTCGTGAATCGGTGAGGAGGCAAATCTAGTGCAGTATCTTATTAAACTGTCACTTTGTGAAATGAATTTGGAAACCTGATTTGAGCGTGTAGCTCCTGCAGGTGTATTTTGATTGGTGTCATTATTAACCATGTTTGCGAAATAATATTTTTTTATTTTTACTTTGAAAATATATTTGAATTAATTACTTTTTAAAAAACGGCGTTTTTTATTTATCAAAATATTTGATGTCCGAATGATTTTTTATTTGGGTACACCCTAATACTTAGACTTATATGTATGTTTGTATGTGCGTATGAAGTTGCTTATGTTTTGTGCAATTGAGAGCTCGTCGAAGAGATCAATATGCTTTGTACATAAGTATGCACGAATTGTTTGTTATGATTTGTTCGTAAGCAATTGAGAGCTCGTTAGAGAGATCAATTTGCTTTTTGTCCACAAGCCTGCTTGTTTTTGTTGGCCAAAGAACAAGAGGTATTGCCGGATATTTGCAAATGTGGACTTTGAACTTTTATGTTTTAATATAAGATGTACATATGTTTGCATATACGGTGGTACATGTTTAATGTATGTTCGTACGAAGTTGCTTATGTTTTGTTGAACCTTTTTTTGGTTTTTTTTTTATCTTTTAAGAGAGAGAGGTATTTGAAAAAGTTATTTTCTTTCATGTACATATATGTTCATATGTAAGTAAATATGCACTTTTACATAGTATCTATGAGAACTCTCGTCTAAAATGTATTATAGATATGTATGTAAATGAATGTATATGCAATTATACATATGTACATAAGTGTGTTATAAGTATAATGAAATATTATATATGTATAATGAATAAGTATATGTTTCCCTAAGTAGTTATGTATATATTCATATATATATGTAGATATATGTAGTTCTTTTAATTTTGTTTGTGTTTTTGTGTTCTATTTGAGGTTTTCATAAATATTTCTTTTTACTAAATTCATACATATATGCATATCACAAATTATTGAAAAACGGATTGAATACGCTCACTTTATTCCATCAGGGGCTTTTTATGTATGTGATATATATTTATGCTGATTTATTTCCTTCTGCGTTTTGTCTCTCTTTCTTTGCTCCAGCTACCTCCTTGCGCTGTTGTTTGTTTGTATATTTGTTTTAATTGTTCGCACCCGTTTGATCCGTTTTTTGTATGCTTTGTTGTTTTAATGTTTAGGCGTTTTTAGATTTCGCGCCCGATTTATGTTTTGGTTTTAAGTTTCGCGCGTTTATTTATTGCGTTTTTGTGTGCTTTTAGATTTCGCGCCCGAATAGTGTTTGTTTTTAGTTTATTTCCACTGTTTTTTTTATATAATTTTTGTTTTGTTGGTTCGAACTTTTAACATGTGTTAATGTTTTTTTGTTTAATTAGGAATTTCGTCCCTATTTCCTGCACTCTTCAATTTGGTTTTGATATTTTGTTATGTACATTGTTTTTTTTCACCACTTTAGTTAATTAATATGTATACAGATATACGTACATATGTGTTTTCTTCTTTTTGCGATCCGCTAACGACCAGCCGTGCGATTTCCCCGAGTGCTACCTTTTAATATTGCGCCAACCTCAACTTTATAATTCGAGTAAACTTCCTATTTCGGTTATACATAAAATTCAGCGAAATACCTTTGGAGAAATTTTGAAAGTTAATTGCAAAATCCAAAAAAAAAGGTTTTAATAAAATACATTTGTGCGTTCTTTTGGCGGAATTGTGTGTTGCCTTTTTTTTATATACGAGTTTCCGAAAGGTGAGTGCGAGGCAATTAATCGAATCGAAGGACCATGAATAGAAGTATACGAAATTCTAGGTTGGTAAAAACAAATTTTGTTTGTATTTTAATAATTTCTTAAACGGAGTTATAATTTTTGTATTTATAAATTTTACACAATTTAATGTTAATAACAATAAGTGTCGATGAACGGGGCGGCGCCAGCTCCAGCAAGTCGGAACAGAATTCTCGCGAATGGAGGTCGAAATTTATAATCGCGGTAGAGTAGCGAGGTGTTGACGCGGCGCAGTGTCTCAGCGAATGATGATGGTCGAATTGCTGACGTGCGAATCGTATAAATCGAATGTATTGTGGCGAATGTGTCCCTATCCTGCTGTCCATCCTTCTTGTTTAGTGGGTACAGGTGTGGTGAGTTGCTTTGGTGTTGTGTGGTGATGTGTGTTTGTCCTTAAGGTGCGCCAGTTTTTCCCGGTTAGGGTGGGGGAGGATTAACTCATTTAAACAAAGTCGATTTTCTTGTATATACACATTTAGCAATCGATATTGAATTTTCAAATCATTATCTTACCATATATAATTTAATTAATCTTCTTCATCTTACTGAAGTTGACATAAAGCCATAACGGCAGTTCATTTGAAAGAATTTCACAATCTTATATTTATTTATAAAGTCGATTTTCTTGTATATACACATTAAGCAGTCGACATTGAGTTTTCAAATCGTTATTTTAACATAAGTATATAAGTAAATTAACCTTCTGCATCTTACTTAAGTTGACATAAAGCTATAACGGCGGAGCATTTGATAGAATTCCATAATCTTATATTTATTTATAAAGTCGATTTTCTTGTTTATACACATTTAGCAATCGATATTCAGTTTTCAAATCATTATCTTAACATATAAAAGTTAATTAACCTTCTTCATCTTACTGAGGATGATATAAAGCCATAACAGCGGTGCATTTGATAGAATTCCATAATCTTATATTTATTTATAAAGCCGATTTCTTTTATATACACATTTAGCAATCGATATTGAGTTTTCAAATCGTTATTCTTACATAAGTATAAAAGTTAATTAACCTTCTTCATCTTACTGAAGTTGATATAAAGCCATAACAACAATGCATTTGGAAGAATTCCATAATCTCATATTTAGGTATAAAGTCGATTTTCATGTATATAAATATTTAGCAATCGATATTGAGTTGTTTCAAATCATTATTTTAACACATAGAAATTAATTAACTTTCTCCATCTTACTGAAGTTGACACAAAGCCATAACAACAATGCATTTGGAAGAATTCCATAAACTTATATTTAGGTATAAAATCGATTTTCTTGTATATAAATATTTAGCAATCGATATTGAGTAGCTTCAAATTATTAACTTTAAATATTTAAATTAATTAACCTTCTTCATCTTACTGAAGTGGATATAAAGCCAAAACGGCAGTGCATTTGGAAGAATACCACAATCTTATAATTAAGTTTAAAGTCGATTTTCTTGAATATACCCATTAAGCAATCGATATTGAGTTTTAAAATCGTTATTCTATTATAAGTATAAAAGTTAATTAACTTTCTTCATCTTACTGAAGTTGATATAAAGCCATAACGGCGGTGCATTTGAAATATTTTTATAATTTTATATTTAGGTATAAAGTCGATTTTCTTGTATATACACTTTTAGCAGTCGATATTGAGTTTTAAAGTCATTATTTTAATATATATAAGTTAATTAATCTTCTTCATCTTACTGAAGTTGACAAAAAGTCACAACAGCTATGCATTTGGAAGAATTCCATAATCTTATATTTAGGTACAAAATCAATTTTCATGTATATAAATATTTAACAATCGATATTGAGTTGTTTCAAATCATTATTTTTACATATATAAGTTAACTAACCTTCTTCATCTTACCGAAGTTTACATGGAGCCATAACGGCAGTACACTTGCAAGAATTCCACAATCTTATATTTATTTATAAAGTCGATTTCTTGTATATACACATTTACCAATCGATACTGAGTTTTCAAATCGTTATTTTAACGTATTTAAGTTAATTAAATTTCTTCATATTTTTGCAGTTGACGCAAAGCCAAAACGGCAGTTAATTTGGAAGAAATCCGCAAACTTTTATTTAAGTTTAAAGTCGATTTTCTTGTATATACTCATTAAGCAGTCGATATTGAGTTTTTAAATCGTTATTTTAACACAGGTATATAAGTTAATTAACTTTCTGCATCTTACTGAAGTTGACATAAAGCCATAACGGCAGTTCATTTGGAAGAATTTCACAATCTTATATTTAAGTTTAAAGTCGATTTTCTTGTATATGCACATTTAGCAATCGATATTGAGTTTTCAAATCATTATCTTAACATATATAAGTTAATTAATCTTCTTCATCTTACTGAAGTTGACACAAAGCCATAACAACAATGCATTTGGAAAAATTCCATAATCTTATATTTAGGTATAAAGTCGATTTTCTTGCATAGAAATATTTAGCAATCGATAGTGAGTTGTTTCAAATCATTATTTTAACACATATAAGTTAATTAACTTTCTTCATCTTACTGAAGTTGAGATGAAGCCATAATGGCAGTGTATTTCGAGGAATTCCATAATCTCATATATAGGTATAAAGCCGGTTTTCTTGTATATAAATATTTGGCAATCGATATTGAGTTTTAAAATCATTATTTTAATGTATATAAGTTAATTAATCTTCTTCATCTTACTTAAGTTGACACAAAGCCATAACAGCAATGCATTTGATAGAATTCCATAATCTTATATTTATTTATAAAGTCAATTTTCTTGTATATACCCATTTAGAAATCGATATTGAGTTTTCAAATCATTATCTGAATATATATAAGTTAATTAATCTTCTTCATCTTACTGAAGTTGATATTAAGCCATAACGGCAGTGCACTTGCAAGAATTTCACAATCTTATACTTATTTATCAAGTCGATTTTCTTGTTTATACACATTTAGCAATCGATATTGAGTTGTTTCAAATCATTATCTTAACATATATAAGTTAATTAATCTTCTTCATCTTACTGAAGTTGACACAAAGCCATAACAACAATGCATTTGGAAGAATTCCATCATCTTATATTTATTTATAAAGTCGATTTTCTTGTATATAAATATTTGGCAATCGATATTGAGTTGTTTCAAAGCATTAATTTAACATATTTAAAGTAATTAACTTTCTTCATCTTACTGAAGTTGACACAAAGCCATAACAGCAATGCATTTGATAGAATTCCATAATCTTATATTTATTTATAAAGTCGATTTTCTTGTATATACACATTTAGCAATCGTTATTGAGTTTTCAAATCATTATCTTAACATATATAAGTTAGTTAATATTGTTCATCTTACTGAAGTTGACATGAAGCCATAACGGCAGTGCACTTGCAAGAATTCCACAATCTTATATTTATTTATAAAGTCGATTTTCTTGTTTATACACATTTAGCAATCGATATTGAGTTTTAAAATCATTATCTTAACATATATAAGTTAATTAATCTTCTTCATCTTACTGAAATTGACACAAAGCCATAACAACAATGCATTTCAAATATTTCCATAATGTTTTATTTAGGTATAAAGTCGATTTTCTTGCATATACATATTTAGCAATCGATATTGAGCTTTCAAATTATATTTTAACATAAGTATATAAGTTAATTAACCTTCTTCATCTTACTGAAGTTGACATAAAGTCATAACGGCGGTGCATTTGCAAGTATACCATAATCTAATTTTTAGGTATAGAGTCGATTTTCTTGTATATACACATTAAGCAGTCGATATTGAGTTTTCAAATCGTTATTTTAACATAAGTATATAAGTTAATTAACCTTCTGCATCTTACTGAAGTTGACATAAAGTCATAACGGCGGTTCATTTGCAAGAATTCCATAATCTAATATTTAGGTATAGAGTCGATTTTCTTGTATATAAATATTTAGCAATCGATATTGAATTGTTTCAAATCATTATTTTAATATATATAAGTTAAATAACTTTCTTCATCTTACTGAAGTTGATATGAAGCCATCACGGCAGTGCACTTGCAAAAATTCCACAATCTTATATTTATTTATAAAGTCGATTTTTGTGTATACACATTCTGCATTCGATATTAAGTAGCTTAAAATTATTAACTTTAAATATTTAAATTAATTAACCTTCCTCATCTTATTGAAGTTGACATAAAGCCATAACGGCGGTGCATTTGGAAGAATTCCATACTGATATATTTATTTATAAAGTCGATTTCTTTTATATACACATTTAACAATCGATATTGAGTTGCTTCAAATTATTAATTTAACATATTTAAAGTAATAAGCTTTCTTCATCTTACTGATGTTGACATGATCCTATATATAGGTATAAAGCCGGTTTTCTTGTATATGCACATTTAGCAATCGATTATGAGTTTTCAAATCATTATTTTAACATATTTAAGTTAACTAACCTTCTTCATCTTACTGAAGTTGACATAAAGCCATAACGGCAGTTCATTTGGAAGAATTCCACAATCTTATAATTAAGTTTAAAGTCGATTTTCTTGCATATACACATTAAGCAGTCGACATTGAGTTTTCAAGTCGTTATTTTAACATAAATATATAAGTTAATTAACCTTCTGCATCTTACTGAAGTTGACATATAGCCATAACGGCGGTGCATTTGATAGAATTCCATAATCTTATATTTATTTATAAAGTCGATTTTGTTGTTTATACACATTTAGCAATCGATATTGAGTTTTCAAATCATTATCTTAACATATATAAGTTAATTAATCTTCTTCATCTTACTGAAGTTGACACAAAGCCATAACAACAATGCATTTGGAAAAATTCCATAATCTTATATTTAGGTATATAGTCGATTTTCTTGCATATAAATTTTTAGCAATCGATACTGAGTTGTTTCAAATCATTATTTTAACACATATAAGTTAATTAACTTTCTTCATCTTACTGAAGTTGAGATGAAGCCATAACGGCAGTGCATTTCCAGGAATTCCATAATCTCATATGTAGGTATAAAGCCGGTTTTCTTGTATATACTCATTCTGCAATCGATATTGAATTTTAAAATCATTATTTTAATATATATAAGTTAATTAATCTTCTTCATCTTACTGAAGTTGACACAAAGCCATAACAGCAATGCATTTGATAGAATTCCATAATCTTATATTTATTTATAAAGTCGATTTTCTTGCATATGCAAATTTAGCAATCGATATTGAGCTTACACATCATTATTTTAACATATACAAGTTTATTAATCTTCTTCATTTTACTGAAGTTGACATAACGGCGGTGCATTTGGAAGAATTCCATTGCCTTATATTTAGGTAAAAAGTCGATTTTCTTGTATATACACATTTAGCAATCAACACGGAGTTGCTTCAAATCCTTAATTTATCATATTTAAGTTAATTAACTTTCTTCATATTTTTGCAGTTGACGCAAAGCCAAAACGGCAGTTCATTTGGAAGAATTCCATAATCTTATATTTATTTATAAAGTCGATTTTCTTGTATACATATACACATTAAGCAGTCGATATTGAGTTTTCAAATCGTTATTTTAACATAAGTATATAAGTTAATTAACCTTCTGCATCTTACTGAAGTTGACATAAAGCCATAACGGCGGTGCATTTGATAGAATTCCATAATCTTATATTTATTTATAAAGTCGATTTTCTTGTTTATACACATTTAGCAATCGATATTGAGTTTTCAAATCATTATCTTAACATATAAAAGTTAATTAATCTTCTTCATCTTACTGAAGTTGACTTAACGGCGGTGCATTTAGTAGAATTCCATTGTCTTATATTTAGGTAAAAAGGCGATTTTCTTGTATATACACATTTGGCAATCAACATTGAGTTGCTTGAAATCCCTCATTTACCATATTTAAGTTAATTAACTTTCTTCATCTTACTAAAGTTGACATAAAGCCATAACGGCAGTTCATTTGGAAAAATTCCACAATCTTTTATTTAAGTTTAAAGTCGATTTTCTTGTATATGCACATTAAGCAGTCGATATTGAGTTTTCAAATCGTTATTTTAACATAAGTATATAAGTTAATTAACCTCCTGCATCTTACTGAAGTTGACATAAAGCCATAACGGCGGTGCATTTGATAGAATTCCATAATCTTATATTTATTTATAAAGTCGATTTTGTTGTTTATACACATTTAGCAATCGATATTGAGTTTTCAAATCATTATCTTAACATATTTAATTTAACTAACCTTCTTCATCTTACTGAAGTTGACATAAAGCCATAACGGCAGTTCATTTGGAAGAATTCCACAATCTTATAATTAAGTTTAAAGTCGATTTTCTTGCATAGAAATATTTAGCAATCGATACTGAGTTGTTTCAAATCATTATTTTAACACATATAAGTTAATTAACTTTCTTCATCTTACTGAAGTTGAGATGAAGCCATAATGGCAGTGCATTTCGAGGAATTCCATAATCTCATATATAGGTATAAAGCCGGTTTTCTTGTATATAAATATTTGGCAATCGATATTGAGTTTTAAAATCATTATTTTAATGTATATAAGTTAATTAATCTTCTTCATCTTACTTAAATTGACACAAAGCCATAACAGCAATGCATTTGATAGAATTCCATAATCTTATATTTATTTATAAAGTCAATTTTCTTGTATATACCCATTTAGCAATCGATATTGAGTTTTCAAATCATTATCTGAATATATATAAGTTAATTAATCTTCTTCATCTTACTGAAGTTGACATTAAGCCATAACGGCAGTGCACTTGCAAGAATTCCACAATCTTATACTTATTTATCAAGTCGATTTTCTTGTTTATACACATTTAGCAATCGATATTGAGTTGTTTCAAATCATTATCTTAACATATATAAGTTAATTAATCTTCTTCATCTTACTGAAGTTGACACAAAGCCATAACAACAATGCATTTGGAAGAATTCCATCATCTTATATTTATTTATAAAGTCGATTTTCTTGTATATAAATATTTGGCAATCGATATTGAGTTGTTTCAAAGCATTAATTTAACATATTTAAAGTAATTAACTTTCTTCATCTTACTGAAGTTGACACAAAGCCATAACAGCAATGCATTTGATAGAATTCCATAATCTTATATTTATTTATAAAGTCGATTTTCTTGTATATACACATTTAGCAATCGATACTGAGTTGTTTCAAATCATTATTTTAACACATATAAGTTAGTTAATATTGTTCATCTTACTGAAGTTGACATGAAGCCATAACGGCAGTGCACTTGCAAGAATTCCACAATCTTATACTTATTTATCAAGTCGATTTTCTTGTTTATACACATTTAGCAATCGATATTGAGTTGTTTCAAATCATTATCTTAACATATATAAGTTAATTAATCTTCTTCATCTTACTGAAGTTGACACAAAGCCATAACAACAATGCATTTGGAAGAATTCCATCATCTTATATTTATTTATAAAGTCGATTTTCTTGTATATAAATATTTGGCAATCGATATTGAGTTGTTTCAAAGCATTAATTTAACATATTTAAAGTAATTAACTTTCTTCATCTTACTGAAGTTGACACAAAGCCATAACAGCAATGCATTTGATAGAATTCCATAATCTTATATTTATTTATAAAGTCGATTTTCTTGTATATACACATTTAGCAATCGATACTGAGTTGTTTCAAATCATTATTTTAACACATATAAGTTAGTTAATATTGTTCATCTTACTGAAGTTGACAAGAAGCCATAACGGCAGTGCACTTGCAAGAATTCCACAATTTTATATATATTTATAAAGTCGATTTTCCTGTTTATACACATTTAGCAATCGATATTGAGTTTTCAAATCATTATCTTAACATATATAAGTTAATTAATCTTCTTCACCTTACTGAAATTGAAACAAAGCCATAACAACAATGCATTACAAATATTTCCATAATGATTTATTTAGGTATAAAGTCGATTTTCTTGCATATACATATTTAGCAATCGATATTGAGCTTTCAAATTATATTTTAACATAAGTATATAAGTTAATTAACCTTCTGCATCTTACTGAAGTTGACATAAAGTCATAACGGCGGTTCATTTGCAAGAATTCCATAATCTAATATTTAGGTATAGAGTCGATTTTCTTGTATATAAATATTTAGCAATCGATATTGAATTGTTTCAAATCATTATTTTAATATATATAAGTTAAATAACTTTCTTCATCTTACTGAAGTTGATATGAAGCCATCACGGCAGTGCACTTGCAAAAATTCCACAATCTTATATTTATTTATAAAGTCGATTTCTTGTGTATACACATTCTGCATTCGATATTAAGTAGCTTAAAATTATTAACTTTAAATATTTAAATTAATTAACCTTCCTCATCTTATTGAAGTTGACATAAAGCCATAACGGCGGTGCATTTGGAAGAATTCCATACTGATATATTTATTTATAAAGTCGATTTCTTTTATATACACATTTAACAATCGATATTGAGTTGCTTCAAATTATTAATTTAACATATTTAAAGTAATAAGCTTTCTTCATCTTACTGATGTTGACATGATCCTATATATAGGTATAAAGCCGGTTTTCTTGTATATGCACATTTAGCAATCGATTATGAGTTTTCAAATCATTATTTTAACATATTTAAGTTAACTAACCTTCTTCATCTTACTGAAGTTGACATAAAGCCATAACGGCAGTTCATTTGGAAGAATTCCACAATCTTATAATTAAGTTTAAAGTCGATTTTCTTGCATATACACATTAAGCAGTCGACATTGAGTTTTCAAGTCGTTATTTTAACATAAATATATAAGTTAATTAACCTTCTGCATCTTACTGAAGTTGACATATAGCCATAACGGCGGTGCATTTGATAGAATTCCATAATCTTATATTTATTTATAAAGTCGATTTTGTTGTTTATACACATTTAGCAATCGATATTGAGTTTTCAAATCATTATCTTAACATATATAAGTTAATTAATCTTCTTCATCTTACTGAAGTTGACACAAAGCCATAACAACAATGCATTTGGAAAAATTCCATAATCTTATATTTAGGTATATAGTCGATTTTCTTGCATATAAATTTTTAGCAATCGATACTGAGTTGTTTCAAATCATTATTTTAACACATATAAGTTAATTAACTTTCTTCATCTTACTGAAGTTGAGATGAAGCCATAACGGCAGTGCATTTCCAGGAATTCCATAATCTCATATGTAGGTATAAAGCCGGTTTTCTTGTATATACTCATTCTGCAATCGATATTGAATTTTAAAATCATTATTTTAATATATATAAGTTAATTAATCTTCTTCATCTTACTGAAGTTGACACAAAGCCATAACAGCAATGCATTTGATAGAATTCCATAATCTTATATTTATTTATAAAGTCGATTTTCTTGCATATGCAAATTTAGCAATCGATATTGAGCTTACACATCATTATTTTAACATATACAAGTTTATTAATCTTCTTCATTTTACTGAAGTTGACATAACGGCGGTGCATTTGGAAGAATTCCATTGCCTTATATTTAGGTAAAAAGTCGATTTTCTTGTATATACACATTTAGCAATCAACACGGAGTTGCTTCAAATCCTTAATTTATCATATTTAAGTTAATTAACTTTCTTCATATTTTTGCAGTTGACGCAAAGCCAAAACGGCAGTTCATTTGGAAGAATTCCATAATCTTATATTTATTTATAAAGTCGATTTTCTTGTATACATATACACATTAAGCAGTCGATATTGAGTTTTCAAATCGTTATTTTAACATAAGTATATAAGTTAATTAACCTTCTGCATCTTACTGAAGTTGACATAAAGCCATAACGGCGGTGCATTTGATAGAATTCCATAATCTTATATTTATTTATAAAGTCGATTTTCTTGTTTATACACATTTAGCAATCGATATTGAGTTTTCAAATCATTATCTTAACATATAAAAGTTAATTAATCTTCTTCATCTTACTGAAGTTGACTTAACGGCGGTGCATTTAGTAGAATTCCATTGTCTTATATTTAGGTAAAAAGGCGATTTTCTTGTATATACACATTTGGCAATCAACATTGAGTTGCTTGAAATCCCTCATTTACCATATTTAAGTTAATTAACTTTCTTCATCTTACTAAAGTTGACATAAAGCCATAACGGCAGTTCATTTGGAAAAATTCCACAATCTTTTATTTAAGTTTAAAGTCGATTTTCTTGTATATGCACATTAAGCAGTCGATATTGAGTTTTCAAATCGTTATTTTAACATAAGTATATAAGTTAATTAACCTCCTGCATCTTACTGAAGTTGACATAAAGCCATAACGGCGGTGCATTTGATAGAATTCCATAATCTTATATTTATTTATAAAGTCGATTTTGTTGTTTATACACATTTAGCAATCGATATTGAGTTTTCAAATCATTATCTTAACATATTTAATTTAACTAACCTTCTTCATCTTACTGAAGTTGACATAAAGCCATAACGGCAGTTCATTTGGAAGAATTCCACAATCTTATAATTAAGTTTAAAGTCGATTTTCTTGCATAGAAATATTTAGCAATCGATACTGAGTTGTTTCAAATCATTATTTTAACACATATAAGTTAATTAACTTTCTTCATCTTACTGAAGTTGAGATGAAGCCATAATGGCAGTGCATTTCGAGGAATTCCATAATCTCATATATAGGTATAAAGCCGGTTTTCTTGTATATAAATATTTGGCAATCGATATTGAGTTTTAAAATCATTATTTTAATGTATATAAGTTAATTAATCTTCTTCATCTTACTTAAATTGACACAAAGCCATAACAGCAATGCATTTGATAGAATTCCATAATCTTATATTTATTTATAAAGTCAATTTTCTTGTATATACCCATTTAGCAATCGATATTGAGTTTTCAAATCATTATCTGAATATATATAAGTTAATTAATCTTCTTCATCTTACTGAAGTTGACATTAAGCCATAACGGCAGTGCACTTGCAAGAATTCCACAATCTTATACTTATTTATCAAGTCGATTTTCTTGTTTATACACATTTAGCAATCGATATTGAGTTGTTTCAAATCATTATCTTAACATATATAAGTTAATTAATCTTCTTCATCTTACTGAAGTTGACACAAAGCCATAACAACAATGCATTTGGAAGAATTCCATCATCTTATATTTATTTATAAAGTCGATTTTCTTGTATATAAATATTTGGCAATCGATATTGAGTTGTTTCAAAGCATTAATTTAACATATTTAAAGTAATTAACTTTCTTCATCTTACTGAAGTTGACACAAAGCCATAACAGCAATGCATTTGATAGAATTCCATAATCTTATATTTATTTATAAAGTCGATTTTCTTGTATATACACATTTAGCAATCGATACTGAGTTGTTTCAAATCATTATTTTAACACATATAAGTTAGTTAATATTGTTCATCTTACTGAAGTTGACATGAAGCCATAACGGCAGTGCACTTGCAAGAATTCCACAATCTTATACTTATTTATCAAGTCGATTTTCTTGTTTATACACATTTAGCAATCGATATTGAGTTGTTTCAAATCATTATCTTAACATATATAAGTTAATTAATCTTCTTCATCTTACTGAAGTTGACACAAAGCCATAACAACAATGCATTTGGAAGAATTCCATCATCTTATATTTATTTATAAAGTCGATTTTCTTGTATATAAATATTTGGCAATCGATATTGAGTTGTTTCAAAGCATTAATTTAACATATTTAAAGTAATTAACTTTCTTCATCTTACTGAAGTTGACACAAAGCCATAACAGCAATGCATTTGATAGAATTCCATAATCTTATATTTATTTATAAAGTCGATTTTCTTGTATATACACATTTAGCAATCGATACTGAGTTGTTTCAAATCATTATTTTAACACATATAAGTTAGTTAATATTGTTCATCTTACTGAAGTTGACAAGAAGCCATAACGGCAGTGCACTTGCAAGAATTCCACAATTTTATATATATTTATAAAGTCGATTTTCCTGTTTATACACATTTAGCAATCGATATTGAGTTTTCAAATCATTATCTTAACATATATAAGTTAATTAATCTTCTTCACCTTACTGAAATTGAAACAAAGCCATAACAACAATGCATTACAAATATTTCCATAATGATTTATTTAGGTATAAAGTCGATTTTCTTGCATATACATATTTAGCAATCGATATTGAGCTTTCAAATTATATTTTAACATAAGTATATAAGTTAATTAACCTTCTGCATCTTACTGAAGTTGACATAAAGTCATAACGGCGGTTCATTTGCAAGAATTCCATAATCTAATATTTAGGTATAGAGTCGATTTTCTTGTATATAAATATTTAGCAATCGATATTGAATTGTTTCAAATCATTATTTTAATATATATAAGTTAAATAACTTTCTTCATCTTACTGAAGTTGATATGAAGCCATCACGGCAGTGCACTTGCAAAAATTCCACAATCTTATATTTATTTATAAAGTCGATTTCTTGTGTATACACATTCTGCATTCGATATTAAGTAGCTTAAAATTATTAACTTTAAATATTTAAATTAATTAACCTTCCTCATCTTATTGAAGTTGACATAAAGCCATAACGGCGGTGCATTTGGAAGAATTCCATACTGATATATTTATTTATAAAGTCGATTTCTTTTATATACACATTTAACAATCGATATTGAGTTGCTTCAAATTATTAATTTAACATATTTAAAGTAATAAGCTTTCTTCATCTTACTGATGTTGACATGATCCTATATATAGGTATAAAGCCGGTTTTCTTGTATATGCACATTTAGCAATCGATTATGAGTTTTCAAATCATTATTTTAACATATTTAAGTTAACTAACCTTCTTCATCTTACTGAAGTTGACATAAAGCCATAACGGCAGTTCATTTGGAAGAATTCCACAATCTTATAATTAAGTTTAAAGTCGATTTTCTTGCATATACACATTAAGCAGTCGACATTGAGTTTTCAAGTCGTTATTTTAACATAAATATATAAGTTAATTAACCTTCTGCATCTTACTGAAGTTGACATATAGCCATAACGGCGGTGCATTTGATAGAATTCCATAATCTTATATTTATTTATAAAGTCGATTTTGTTGTTTATACACATTTAGCAATCGATATTGAGTTTTCAAATCATTATCTTAACATATATAAGTTAATTAATCTTCTTCATCTTACTGAAGTTGACACAAAGCCATAACAACAATGCATTTGGAAAAATTCCATAATCTTATATTTAGGTATATAGTCGATTTTCTTGCATATAAATATTTAGCAATCGATACTGAGTTGTTTCAAATCATTATTTTAACACATATAAGTTAATTAACTTTCTTCATCTTACTGAAGTTGAGATGAAGCCATAACGGCAGTGCATTTCCAGGAATTCCATAATCTCATATGTAGGTATAAAGCCGGTTTTCTTGTATATACTCATTCTGCAATCGATATTGAATTTTAAAATCATTATTTTAATATATATAAGTTAATTAATCTTCTTCATCTTACTGAAGTTGACACAAAGCCATAACAGCAATGCATTTGATAGAATTCCATAATCTTATATTTATTTATAAAGTCGATTTTCTTGCATATGCAAATTTAGCAATCGATATTGAGCTTACACATCATTATTTTAACATATACAAGTTTATTAATCTTCTTCATTTTACTGAAGTTGACATAACGGCGGTGCATTTGGAAGAATTCCATTGCCTTATATTTAGGTAAAAAGTCGATTTTCTTGTATATACACATTTAGCAATCAACACGGAGTTGCTTCAAATCCTTAATTTATCATATTTAAGTTAATTAACTTTCTTCATATTTTTGCAGTTGACGCAAAGCCAAAACGGCAGTTCATTTGGAAGAATTCCATAATCTTATATTTATTTATAAAGTCGATTTTCTTGTATACATATACACATTAAGCAGTCGATATTGAGTTTTCAAATCGTTATTTTAACATAAGTATATAAGTTAATTAACCTTCTGCATCTTACTGAAGTTGACATAAAGCCATAACGGCGGTGCATTTGATAGAATTCCATAATCTTATATTTATTTATAAAGTCGATTTTCTTGTTTATACACATTTAGCAATCGATATTGAGTTTTCAAATCATTATCTTAACATATAAAAGTTAATTAATCTTCTTCATCTTACTGAAGTTGACTTAACGGCGGTGCATTTAGTAGAATTCCATTGTCTTATATTTAGGTAAAAAGGCGATTTTCTTGTATATACACATTTGGCAATCAACATTGAGTTGCTTGAAATCCCTCATTTACCATATTTAAGTTAATTAACTTTCTTCGTCTTACTGAAGTTGACATAAAGCCATAACGGCAGTTCATTTGGAAGAATTCCACAATCTTTTATTTAAGTTTAAAGTCGATTTTCTTGTATATGCACATTAAGCAGTCGATATTGAGTTTTCAAATCGTTATTTTAACATAAGTATATAAGTTAATTAACCTCCTGCATCTTACTGAAGTTGACATAAAGCCATAACGGCGGTGCATTTGATAGAATTCCATAATCTTATATTTATTTATAAAGTCGATTTTGTTGTTTATACACATTTAGCAATCGATATTGAGTTTTCAAATCATTATCTTAACATATATAAGTTAATTAATCTTCTTCATCTTACTGAAGTTGACACAAAGCCATAACAACAATACATTTGGAAAAATTCCATAATCTTATATTTAGGTATAAAGTCGATTTTCTTGCATATAAATATTTAGCAATCGATACTGAGTTGTTTCAATTCATTATTTTAACACATATAAGTTAATTAACTTTCTTCATCTTACTGAAGTTGAGATGAAGCCATAACGGCGGTGCATTTCCAGGAATTCCATAATCTCATATGTAGGTATAAAGCCGGTTTTCTTGTATATACTCATTCTGCAATCGATATTGAGTTTTAAAATCATTATTTTAATATATATAAGTTAATTAATCTTCTTCATCTTACTGAAGTTGACACAAAGCCATAACAACAATGCATTTGATAGAATTCCATAATCTTATATTTATTTATAAAGTCGATTTTCTTGCATATGCAAATTTAGCAATCGATATTGAGCTTACAAATCATTATTTTAACATATACAAGTTTATTAATCTTCTTCATTTTACTGAAGTTGACATAACGGCATAACGGCGGCGCATTTGGAAGAATTCCATTGCCTTATATTTAGGTAAAAAGTCGATTTTCTTGTATATACACATTTAGCAATCAACACGGAGTTGCTTCAAATCCTTAATTTATCATATTTAAGTTAATTGACTTTCTTCATATTTTTGCAGTTGACGCAAAGCCAAAACGGCAGTTCATTTGGAAGAATGCCGCAATCTTATATATAAGTTTAAAGTCGATTTTCTTAAATATACACATTAAGCAATCGATATTGAGTAGCCTCAAATTAATAACTTTAAATATTTAAATTAATTCTCCTTTCTCATCTTACTGAAGTTGACATAAAGCAATAACGGCGGTGCATTTGGAAGAATTCCGTAATCTTATATTTATTTATAAAGTCGATTTCTTTTATATACACATTTTACAATCGATATTGAGTTGCTTCAAATTATTAATTTAACATATTTAAAGTAATAAACTTTCTTCAACTTACTGATGTTGACATGATCTTATATATAGGTATAAAGCCAGTTTTCTTGTATATGCACATTTAAGAATCGAGTTTTGAAATCATTATTTTAACATATTTAAGTTAATTAACCTTCTTCATCTTACTGAAGTTGACATACAGCCATGACGGCAGTTCATTTGGAAGAATTCCATAATCTTATATTTAAGTTTAAAGTCGATTTTCTTGTATATACATATTAAGCAGTCGATATTGAGTTTCTAAATCGTTATTTTAATATAAGTATATAAGTAACTTAACCTTCTGCATCTTACTGAAGTTGACATTAAGCCATAACGGCAGTGCACTTGCAAGAATTCCACAATCTTATACTTATTTATCAAGTCGATTTTCTTGTTTATACACATTTAGCAATCGATATTGAGTTGTTTCAAATCATTATCTTAACATATATAAGTTAATTAATCTTCTTCATCTTACTGAAGTTGACACAAAGCCATAACAACAATGCATTTGGAAGAATTCCATCATCTTATATTTATTTATAAAGTCGATTTTCTTGTATATAAATATTTGGCAATCGATATTGAGTTGTTTCAAAGCATTAATTTAACATATTTAAAGTAATTAACTTTCTTCATCTTACTGAAGTTGACACAAAGCCATAACAGCAATGCATTTGATAGAATTCCATAATCTTATATTTATTTATAAAGTCGATTTTCTTGTATATACACATTTAGCAATCGTTATTGAGTTTTCAAATCATTATCTTAACATATATAAGTTAGTTAATATTGTTCATCTTACTGAAGTTGACATGAAGCCATAACGGCAGTGCACTTGCAAGAATTCCACAATCTTATATTTATTTATAAAGTCGATTTTCTTGTTTATACACATTTAGCAATCGATATTGAGTTTTAAAATCATTATCTTAACATATATAAGTTAATTAATCTTCTTCATCTTACTGAAATTGACACAAAGCCATAACAACAATGCATTTCAAATATTTCCATAATGTTTTATTTAGGTATAAAGTCGATTTTCTTGCATATACATATTTAGCAATCGATATTGAGCTTTCAAATTATATTTTAACATAAGTATATAAGTTAATTAACCTTCTTCATCTTACTGAAGTTGACATAAAGTCATAACGGCGGTGCATTTGCAAGTATACCATAATCTAATTTTTAGGTATAGAGTCGATTTTCTTGTATATACACATTAAGCAGTCGATATTGAGTTTTCAAATCGTTATTTTAACATAAGTATATAAGTTAATTAACCTTCTGCATCTTACTGAAGTTGACATAAAGTCATAACGGCGGTTCATTTGCAAGAATTCCATAATCTAATATTTAGGTATAGAGTCGATTTTCTTGTATATAAATATTTAGCAATCGATATTGAATTGTTTCAAATCATTATTTTAATATATATAAGTTAAATAACTTTCTTTATCTTACTGAAGTTGATATGAAGCCATCACGGCAGTGCACTTGCAAAAATTCCACAATCTTATATTTATTTATAAAGTCGATTTCTTGTGTATACACATTCTGCATTCGATATTAAGTAGCTTAAAATTATTAACTTTAAATATTTAAATTAACTAACCTTCCTCATCTTATTGAAGTTGACATAAAGCCATAACGGCGGTGCATTTGGAAGAATTCCATACTGATATATTTATTTATAAAGTCGATTTCTTTTATATACACATTTAACAATCGATATTGAGTTGCTTCAAATTATTAATTTAACATATTTAAAGTAATAAGCTTTCTTCATCTTACTGATGTTGACATGATCCCAGTATATATTGGTATGAAG